>CM057465.1:189209705-189422205 GCA_030035585.1 Dugong dugon
TCTTAAAAGCTTGTCTCCAAGTAATTTAGCTCTGCCCCAACAAAGTTTAAGAATGCATACTATATTCTTATACACAAGAAGGTAAAATTTACAATATCTGGCATCCAATGAAAAATTACCAGCCACGCAAAGAATCAGGAAAATACAACCTACAATGGGAAGAGACAATCAACAGAAACTGATGTAGAACTGAGACAGATGTTAGAATTAGCAGGCAAGGAAAGATATTCAAGATTTTAAGTAGAGACATGGAATATATAAAAATAGTGATCAAATGTCCAGAGATGAAACCTATTATGTATGAGGTGAAAAACACACTGGATAGAATTAACATTGTGGATCAAACACTGCAGAAGAAAAGCTTAGTGAACTTGAAGACATAACAATAGAAATTATCCAAAATGAAAAACAGAAGACACAGTTTTTAAAAACAGAGCATAAGCAAACTGTGGAGACAACTTCATGCAGCCTAATACATATGTAACTGAAGTCCACAAAGGAGGGTAGGGACCAAAAATAATATTTGAAGAAATAATGGCTGAAAATATCCCAAATTTAATTAAAAAATATAAACCTACTGATTAATTAAAGAAGCTCAACTAACCTCGAGCACAAAAATATGAAGAAAAATACACCAAGGCATATCATAATCAAATTGCTGAAAACTAGCGATAAAGAAAAAAATTTTAAAAGGAGTCAGAGGAAAAAAGACATTACATACAGAGGATCACAGATAAGGATGACAGCAGATTTTATGTTGAAAACAATGCAGGTAACAAGAAAGAGAAGTAATATCTTTAAAGAATTGAAAGGTGAAAAAAATGTCAACCTAAAATTCTATACCCAGCAAAAGTATCTTTCAAAAAGAAAGGTGAAATAAGGATTCTATCAGGCATACAAAAATGGAAAGAATTCATCAGCAACACTCCTGCAAAACAAGAAATGTTACAGGAAGTCCTTTAAGCAAAAGGAAAATGGCATTAGGTAGAAATACGGATCTACACAAAAGAATGAACACTGGAAATGGTAATTACATGGGAAATACATAAGATTTTTCTTATTTAAATCTCTTTAAAAGAAAACTGACTGATTAAACAAAAATAAAACAATTTAGTGTGGGGCTTATAACATATATAAAACAAAATATATGACAACCATAGTACAAAGATCGAGACAGAAATATACTATTGCAAGGTTCTTATGGTATATGTGAATGGTATAATATAACTTATAAGTAAACTATGATAAGTTAAAGATATACACTGTAAACTCTAAAGCAACCACTAAAATAACTAAACAAAGAGATAGCTAATAACTCAACCAAGGGAAGAAAATGAAATCATAAAAAATACTCAAGAAATCCAAAAGAATTCAGGAAAAGGGAACACAGAACATATGAGATAAATAGAAAACAAACAGCAAGACAGCAGACTTAAACCTAACCGTGTACATAACACACTAAATGTAAATAGTCTAAATACTCCAATTAAAAGGCAGAGACTGTTATATGGGGGGAGGGAAAAAAAAGCAAGATTTAACCATATGCTGCCTACAAAACACGTACTTTAAATATAAAAACATAAATAGTTAAAAGGAAAAGGCCTTTTCAGAAAAGCTAGTCTTAAAAAATAAATCTCAGAATTCAGAGATGGTAGACCTGGATGTAATATCAGTCCCACCACTAATATTCAAACTCCTTGAGAGTCAATGCACTCATCTATGGGGCTACACTAAGAGCTATTGTGAGGTAAAGAGTACATGATGCCTAGTACATAGCCTAACAAAGAGTGCACGCTCAATAAATATTACTGACTAATTACTGACTAGTAACTACTCAGTCCAAATGCTCCTGGGATAAGCTGAGATAAAGTTTCTAGCACACCTGCTTGAATAACCCCAGTATTGATGGGAAAGGTCAATATCTTCAACAGCAAAGCATGCCAGTGTCTGTATTTTGATCACTGAAAATCCTGAGACAACATCCAACACATCCAACATTGCCCATGCTCTTCCTTCTCCCCCTCAATGAAGAGCTTTCCTTTATTTATAGGGATAACTTAAACTCTTCTAACAGTTGTTGCTTTCCAATCTCATCATGGATTAACAAAGAAAGGAAGAAGTTGGACAGCTTTATGACAATGTTTTAACTTGTGATAAACAGAATTTCAGAAATGACCATAACTATTTTGTGTTTTGTAAAAAGACCATTGAGAAATCTCTATCATTTGTTATTGGATCAGCAAATCAAGAGTGGAAAAAACACAGCTAGCAGTCAGAAGACCCGGGTTACCAGCCAGACTCTGCTGCCTACTTGCCTTATGATGCTGAACAGGACACTTCTCTTTGTGAGCCTTAATTCCCTCATCTATAAAAGGAAGATAAAGAAACATGCCACGCTCATCTCACATGGTGCAAAAAGAATGAAAATAAGATGCACGTGAAACCATAAAGCACTCCCAGTGCAAAGTATTATTATTTTGAGTGCTCATGGTCATTGGTTTCTCCTATTAATATAGAAAATCAAAAAGTAATTGGAGAGGGGAGAATTGTTAAATTATCAGTCTTCTATTTTTCTTCTTTTTAGATTTATGCACTTAAAATTGTTTCAGCAAGCACCAAACCTCCAAATAGGTAGTTTTCAAAACTCAGAAACTTCCCAAGTTACTAATGAAAATAAAGAAGTGCAGTAACAAGACAAAGTCTAAGTAACTTATCCAAGAACATAACATAAAGTCCTAAAAGTTAAGAAATTTTGGCTTAACATTGATCTAAACTTTCCCTAAAAACCCAGCTAGAAGTTTAAGAAAACAGTAAGAAAAGTATACCTCAATAAAGCCGTTAAAAAAAAAAAAAAAAAAAGAAGGAAAGAAAACAGTGGCAGTGATCCTTTCCCAGGTTTTACAAACTAGAATTCTTTCCATATCGGCACCATACTGGCCTTCTAAGGATGCACACTTTAAGAAAAAACCAGAGAGTTTTCATTATGAGCTGGACCCAGATCTGGAACAATAAATGTCTTTAGCAAAACTAGACAACATACTTGAATCCCAGCTTCCAAACCCAACTTAACCTGTTGTCATCAAGTCGATTCCAACTCATAGCAACTCTATAGGACAGAGGAGAACTGCCCCATAGTGTTTCCTAGGCTGTAATCTTTATGGAAGCAGATTGCCACATCTTTCTCCCATGGTGCGTTCGAACCGCCAACCTTTTTGGTTAGCAGCCAAGCGCTTCACCACTGCACTGTCAGGGCTCCTTAACTTGAATTTAAAGGCACTAAAATGTACAGCCCTAATTTGACAGTTTTGTTCTTAAATTTTACTGCATTAGCATCAAACCGTGCTTATGAAATCAATATGTGACCTTCTTTGTGCTATATCACTACAGCTTATGGCCTAAGTCCCCCTAGACAGTGAACGGGATCTAGATAATCTTAATCCTTCACCTACTAGATGCATGATTTTGGCAAGTCGTGGTACCCCTTTTAGCCTCAATATCTCATCTGTGAAATCAAAACAATACTACCTGCTTTACGTGGCTGCTAGGATGACATGAAATTAGATATGTGAAAGTGCCTAGCAGAGTGCCCTCCACATAAAGGTGCTCAATGACTATTTGTAGTTTAAACAATCATCTCAAATTTAAATTACAATTATTCAGGACAAGTCATCTTCAGTGTTCAAACTGAAAATGTCAGTATTTGCTGTCAAGAAGGCATTACTCTCAGCAAGAGCTATTTGTCCTACCAAACTATAAACAATACTTCAAGGAATAATAACAATAGAAATATCTTGAGAGAGAAACGTACTGTATTTTTACACAAATAATGCGCACCTTCTACGCGTTTGCCTACTGTGCCCTCCCCCCATGAGGTATTTTCCTAAGCATGCTATGCTCATTTTTTTTTACAGAAACACATAAAAAAATTAGCATAGCTGCATTTATGAAAATACCTGGGGAAGGAAGGGCGCGGCTGGCAAACACAGGTAGAAGGAGCATGCTATTTGCATAAAAATACAGTGCTCATACCATGAAATTTATTCTTTTCATCTTTTAAATTGTCTTCATTCTCCAGTCTATACTGAAATTAAAAAAATATCAAATCCACAGGCAATATCATATTTATCAACACTCAGAGATAGTAACTAATCCAGTGTCTTAGTTATCTAGTGCTGCCATAACAGAAATACCACAAGTGGCTGCTTTTAATGAAGAGAGGTTTATTTCCTTACAGTAAAGTAGGCTAAAAGTCCAAATTCAGGGTGTCAGCTCCAGAGGAAGGCTTTCTCTCTCTCGGCCTTCTCATCAGTGTTCCCCCAGACTAGGAGCTTCTCCTCGCAGGGACCCCAGTCCAAAGGACGCGCTCTGCTCCGGGCACTGCTTTCTTGATGGTATGAGGTCTCCCTGTCTCACTGCTCACTTCTGTCTTTTTATCTCAAGAGATTGCCTCAGGACACAATCCAATCCTGTAGACAGAGTCCTGCCTCACTAACACAACTGCCACCCATCCTCCCTCATTAACATCATAGAGGCAGGTTTACAACATACAGGAAAATCACACAGTACCAGGAATCATGGCCCAGCCAAACTGATATACACGTTTTTGGGGGGACATAATTCAAACCATGACATCCAGTAACCCTAAATAAAATGCAAGCAACTTTTGACTGTTTCCACAGCTCATTAACCCTCTCCACTTGTCCCTATAATGGAAAACAATGGAAAAATTGTTTGCAGAATACGATATAATGAATCAGAAAAGTCCCTCTTAGCTAACTAGAAGCAATCCATGTGAATCTGGCAAGAAAAGAAGATAAAAGACTCAGAGAGAAGGTTTGGGTGATGGCTGTGCAAACACACCACTGAACTTTTAAAAGCCAAATTCTAGTGGAAACAAGAAATAATGGAGAAGAAAACGGGTATTGGAGACCATGAGTACAGAGCAAATGAAATATGGGTGCGTTCATACATGTGGGTGGTTCTACCGTCAGATGAAAGATATGACCCGTTGAACCTAGAGGAGCCCTGGTGGCACAATGGTTAAAGTGTTCACTGAAAGGTCAGCGGTTCAAACCCACCAGCAGCTCCACAGGAGAAAAGATCTGACAATCTGCTCCAGTAAAGACTATAGTCTAGGAAACTCTATGGGGGCATTCTCCTCTGCCCTATAAGGTCACTGTGAGTCAGAATGGACTCAATGGCACACAACCACAGTAACAGTTGAAGCTAGAACCAATGTCTATGCTCAAAACAAAAGTGACGAGTTTTCCACAATACGTTTGTGGCTTCCTCTAAGTCGGCTTTCTTTTTTCTTTTTCTTCTAGATACTAGACGTGGAACCAATCTGTTCCTGGAAAAAAAATGAAGTGTTTTCACTGACTGTTGCAGCTAACTCTTGTTTTCCTCCAACACTGGGGGGACCAAGTACAGGAAAAAAAAAAAAAAAAATACCACACAGTGAACGCTCTTAGTTTTTTAAAAAAGTGATGAGGAAGTTTTTTGTATTTTTTTTCAATACACAAATGTTGGGTTACATAAATTATCAACCAAAACATTTTTAAACTGTGTAATTTTCTTGTCAAGTATATAATACTTTTTTTTTTTTCTTTTTTTCCTGGAAACTTAATGTCAGACGTATATGACAATGACTGTATTTCAAAAGATAATTGGATAATTCTGGGGTTGGAATGAAATATATTTATATAAATCCTATTTAAAAGCCTTATATCAAATCCATTTTTAGGAATGGGATGGATAGTCTAAGATTACTTGAAGTAAATTCTGTCTAAACTTGAGCTCATGGATTATCAATTTTTCCAGGAATGTAGGTCTCAGCCTGCTTTTGGACTTAA
Organism: Dugong dugon; assembly: GCA_030035585.1. Classification (NCBI taxonomy): domain Eukaryota; kingdom Metazoa; phylum Chordata; class Mammalia; order Sirenia; family Dugongidae; genus Dugong; species Dugong dugon. The sequence goes on from CM057465.1 coordinate 189,215,558, forward strand.
AATCTGATGGATTGAAAATTTTTTTCATCCCTTAAATTGTCTCCACTCTCTACAAGACTTTGGTCTTTAAAAAAAAAAAAAAAGAGCACATTCACTCAAAAATCCCAACCGTGGAATTGCCTTATTATGGCAGACAGCTGAGGCACAGAGGTCTGTCTTTCTACTTGCACTGTTCTCAAGAACATCTGAAACATGACATACAGACACAGCCCTAAAGCACAACATGCTTATCCAAGTTTTTCTTGACCCCAGAGTACTACTGTCCCTGGGTGGTGCAAACGGCTAGGCCCATACTATTAGACAAAAGGTTGGTGGATCGAATCCACCCAAAGGCACCTCGGAAGACAGCCTATCTGCTTCCAAAAGGTCACCGCCTTGAAAACCCTATGGAGTAGTTCTACTCTGCACACGTGGGGTCACCATGAGTCAGAATCGACTGAATGGCAACTATCAACAACAACAGAGTGCTCTCATCCTGCAGAAGGCTGCCCTTTGTCCTCTGTGCTCCCTTTGGAAGACAGCAGCTTCCAGCTTCCCTTTCCAGTCCTCTTTGCCTACAATACAACTGGCTACTACAAAGGGGCAGAGGCTTTCTCCAACCTGCCCTGCCCAGGATTCTTAAAGGTCACACCGGGGTATTTTTTGTTTTTGTTTCAAAAGGCGGGGAAGAAGAGATAAAAGCAATGTAGCCTACCCTGTGCTGGATGGGAAGAGGTGAGACTTCTGAGAGCCTGTGCTCGGTGCACAGAGATGTCATGGCAAGTGTGTTTCCACTCAGTGGCGGACCCATTTAAGAACAGACCCTAATGAAGAAATTACTCTTCACATCAACAGGCCTGAGATATAACCACTTTGTCTCCCAGGCACAGTTGAGAACAGAGAGACAGAAAGCAGAGGCTGCTGGCTGCAATGCACAGGACCAACAGAAGAGGCAGAGAGCTGTTGGGCTGACGTCCCTCCCCCAGTGACAAGAAGACTGGCAGCGAGTCTCTGCACAGCTCGGCAGAGGGAGGAGAAAGTTGACAAAATACTGAATGTAATGGATACTCTGAGAAAATAAATAATTACAGACTCAGTAACGGTCTAGACTAAGTTCCCTGGTCTGTTCTTTATATGACAGTGGGGGTAGATGAGATGCCCCGTGTACAAGCTTTATGCAGAACGGCCCTCCAGGCTTCCTCCTTCTTTATTACGTCCCTAGTCACAGGGCTAGAAGGAAAAGGGAACTTAGGAGCACGCTGATGGGGTGTCTTCTTTTATTGTATGAGGTTGAAGACCTTGGATCTACTGGGTTTTTTTTTGTGGTAAAAATATATATACATATATATACACACACATACATATACATATATACACGCATATACATATATATACACTTACGTATACATATATACATACAGATACATATTACATATATATATATATATATATCTATATATCACGGCAGCCTCATGTGTTACAGAGTAGAACTGCTGCATAGGGTTTACTTGGCTGTAACCTTTACAGAAGCAGATCACCAGGCCTTTCATACGGAGAGTTGCTGGGTGGGTTTGAGACTACGGCAGCAAACAACAACAAAATGTACGTATGACAAAACACTTGCCAATTCAACAATTTTTACATGGACAGTTCAGGTACATGGATTATGTTCATCATGCTGTGCAATCATCACCCCTATGCATTTCCAAATTATTCCCTCACCGCTAACTGGAACTGAACATCCCCTAAGCAATGACTTCCCCTTTCCCCTCCCACCCAGGTGCTACTACTTATTAGTTGTCTTTCTTCATTGGAGACACTTAACCTATGGAGGCCTCTATAAGACTGTGCGGATTAAGAGAGGAAAGGCATGTCAAGCCCTCAGCACCGTGTCCAACACAGTATACAGTCAACACGTGACAGCCACCACCATCACCATCACCATCATTGCACCCATTATATATCTTGAATATGTGTCCATCACAACACCTACGACACTCGCTATGTGTATTTGTTTATACATTTATCTCCAGATTGTAAGCTCCTTGAGGGTAGGGCACATTCTATATTCTAAACACCAACGGTGCTCAAGTGCATACACACACACACACACACACACACACACAATTCAGAAAGAGTAATTTTGGTGCAGTGAGCAAGGACCAGGTGGGTGGCTCCCAAGCTCATGTGAGCCCTGCTGTACCGCCCTGGCCAAGCCAAGGCCACCCGGTGCTGCTGGTCCCTGCAGCCCTGGCTCAAGGCAGGGCAAGAGCATCCTTTCTGTTGTTGCCCAACTGCCAATCCGCTCCACGCCGGACCTTGTTCCCATAACCCTCCGTGTTCACGGCTTTTTAGGGAGAAAGATAAAGATTCCTAAATCAAGTCAATCTGCAAGGATCTTCTAAGGGCTACACTGCTGTATATTTTCATGGACACAGGATCCCTGCTAGGAAATACCCCTGATGAGCCTCTTGAACCAAAGGCACCAGTACAGTATTCGCATGACCAAACATCCATGATTTCCACACAAGACAGACTGGCCTCCAAGCACAATCAGAACCTTCCAAGAGCCTCAGAAATATCATTTGCAAACACACACACACACATTCATTCTGCTCTATGTATAATTTCCATTTACAAAGGAAAGGTTCTCCAAAGACAAGCTCATGTTTCAGTTACTTTCAAGGTACTGCCCCTGTGAAGGAAAAGCCAAAATAAATTTCAAACCTTTTTCCCCAAAGGTCAGTCCTTTGAATGCCCTGACCTGACCAGTTTCAAAACCGGTGTACCCAAGTTTCAATTCCAAAGAACCGATTAAACAAAACAAAGGCTTCCTCTAAATAAAAACTTGATCCAGTATTTAATGTAATTAGTACGCTCAACAGAGGTGGCAGCCAACAGGCTTGACCCAGGACAAAGGCAGAAGGGCTTGCAAACTGCTGACAAGGAAAACCTGAAGGACAGAGAATATACTTCTCCTGAAGCACCGTCAGAAAAGGGGGAGCGGGAACGGAAGAGAGAAAGAAAGAGTGGAGCCAGCGGCTTAGGGTCGAAACAAAGCCCCGTCCTGGAAGCCGTGGGAGACAGCAGACACAAAGGGTGGGCCTGCACACAGGAGCTGCCACGGGCCAGCTGACGGGAAACGCGATGTGAGCGACAAGAAAGGAGAGCCAGGGGGACGCTTACCCCCAGTCAAAGAGCAGGCTGGCTAGAGGGGACGAGGCAAGGAAACCCCAATGACAGATGGAGATGAGGGCATGCCGACAAACACTCCCAAAGACACTTGAAACCAGCGACCATCAGGGAGGTGGCTGGGCGGCCACAACAGACCAGGAGCAGGAGGGGCAGAGTGACAAGAGAGAAAACAAAGGATCCTAGAAGGAGTTGGCGGGGATGAAGGGGTATTAGGGCGTGTGGGGGGGCAGGACTGTGGGTGCACAGACTACTAGACAAGTCCTGAGCAAAGGAGGGGCCCTGCCACGGCTGCGCCCCCAAAGCTCATCACTGTCTTCCTCCTACAGGGAAACAGCTGTGTTCTAACCTCTAAGGAGCATGGGGCTGACGGGACAACACAGCCACCATAGGCTCCTTTACCAACAGCCACCCTACAGCAAAGGAGGGACAGGTTAACTTCAACCTTCCATCTCCGGCTGACATGCAACAAGAATTCCGCAGCTCCCCAAACCATTAAATAGAAATAAACGCTTTAACGCGGTAAACTTCAAGTCATCTGGAAGAGCTGGGCTGGTTGAAGGATGTTGGTCCCAATAACCCGTGTGTGCGTGCGTGCGTGCGTGCGTGTGCATGTGTGTGTGTGTGCACGCGCACTGTGTGTGTGAGATAGGAAGGAGGGATACAGGCGTTGGAAAGCTGGTAACTGCATGTGAGAGGCAAGACTTAGAAACATAACACAGTAACAGAACAATTATAGTGTGCAGCGAAGTGTAATACGGGAGAGATTTATCCAGGGGAAAACCCAGTGAAATAACCAGTGAGGACCACTATGGCCAGTCAAGCACAAGGAAGCCTCAGGAAGAAGGGGCTAAACCTCTAGCTTTGTATGAGTTCATCCTCCAGAAACTCAGGAGCCCCTGGGCGGTGGAGATGGTTACACACTCGGCTGCTAACCAAAAGGCTGAAGGTTCAAGTCCACCTAAGGGTACCTCGGAAGAAAGACCTGGCAATCTACTTCTGAAAAATCAGCCATTGAAAACCTCATGGAGCACAGTTCTACTCTGACACACATGGGGTTGCCACAAGTCAGAATCGACCCAACAGAAACTGGTTTTAAGACTCAGCCAGTAAAAGTACTGTGTTTTGAGTTTTGAGATCTTGGTTCTAATCCTAGTCCAGGGGAAGTTCTCCAAGGCACTGAATCTCAGTTTCCTCTTCTGTAAAACAGAGACCCCTGGCCAGCTGCCTAAGAACCTAACAGAGTTCTTAAGAACAGCAATAAAACCAACTGAAAACTGAACTGCAATTAACCAAAAATAGTCTATTATTACTGTGCAAAAAGGATGAGGTACAAGAGATGCCTGACTGTGTACATGGAGCCCAGAAGGGGAGTACAAAGGGCTTAGAACTGTGGTGCTAACTCAGCAACGGTGAGCCACCAGGGGATCTGAAGCAAGGGCAGGCTTCCTGTACAAGAGCCCCTAAGGGTCAGATACGAATCAGAGTCCAGGAGTTTTATCCACATCCAAGTGATCACGGTTTATTTTATAACCTCTTTAGAGAACAAAGAGGACTGAGGTTGACTGAATCCCAACAAAGGACTGTGATTTATGTGGCAGCTACTAGACGGCACTGACTCATTTTCATTCACAGTAACTAGAAAGGCAAAATGCTGGACAGTGTTGGACAGGAGTTAGGAGACGGGGCTTACAGAGAGACACAGGTGCCCGGACATGAGCAAAGGCCTCTTTTAAGCACACGTGTGCAAAATATGATCAACTCTAAAACGCGTCTTCTCTCTTTCTGCAGCGACCCGCCTTTCCATTCATATTGGCACGTCAACTTGCTACTCTGGTTTGATTTGAGCTGACATGATTACAACACTGCTCTGTAAACAGAAAGTTTCCTCGAGAGGTGCTGGTACGGGAAGGGGCTGCCTATACCACAGCCCTCACCCCTTCACATCTTAGGTATTTGTTTGCATCTGTCTTCCCTGAACTGGAGTCCACTGGGGGAGGTGGGCCTAAGCCTTATTCATCTTTATAGTTTTCCTAGGCCTGCCACATTGTAAACACACAAGGCCAGGTTTGCTGAATTAAACCAAATCGCCAAATCCCCTTGGATAAGTCACAACTTCTTGGGAACTCAATTTTCTCATCTATAAAATAAGGAGTGTGGGCAAGGTACCTTCCAGCTCCAACAAATAGAACTTAACTAATACGTTCAAATTATAACTTAATCTTTTGAAAATACAAAAGCATTGTCTAGGTTACATTGTAACTTACATACCTCATGCAATAGAATAATGTAGATCATTAAACCTGGCTGACATGGCAATTTGGGAAAAAAAGCACTTAATTTTACTATTCGCCTTACTCCTTTGTTAGTCAATGAAATATGAAAGCAGCCTAGGCCGTAAATATGGAAAATTCTACATGCTAGTTACCTTAAAAGACATTTATTTGGAACAAATGTTAATTCTGACATTTCCTGTTCAACCTTCTTCCCTGACAGAACATATCTGGAATCACAGTGACATAACAGAAACAAGTCAGACTATTTACAATGGCTACAGTTTAACAAAGGCTCCTGGATTTTTACCTTCCTTGGGTACTGCACAAAGGCAGCAAATGCAAGTCCAGTTGCCCCCAGCAGCTGGCAAGCCCTCTCGCCCATATGTGAAGAAGTTGTGGAACAGCTGGGGAATGCAAGACGCTTTTGAACAAGCTGCTGTGTGATCCGAAATAATGCTGCCTGTTCATCCACCGTACAATGGAAGCGACAGCCCAGCGCAGGTCCGGCGCATGCCTGCAGCTGCTTCTTCCTTCCCAGCCAGAGAGCAACAAGTGGCTACAGATGGAGCCACCGTGCACTAAAGCAGGGACCTCTGTCCTAACCCTTTACGTGCTGTAACTCGGTGACACAAATGGCTTATTTTCCAGTGTGAGGCAAAACTGCATTTTGCATTCAAATGTAAAACCCATATAATGCTTTCAGTGACAACCACTGTCCGGTGCTCAAGTCCCTTGAACTTCTTGGAGAGAACTTTCTGCTCTGCACAATCAGTGGCATTTAATGAATGGCATTGTAAGGCTTCTAGGGCTTCAGCCCATGACTAACTGATTAAAAGAGAAAAACGAAAGCAAAGCGACCAGCGATGAAATAGCAGTGAGAGGTCTGTCCAAAAAGACCTGGCATATAATAAGAAAACGACTTCTCCACTTGCCTTTGCTAAACTGTCACACTTTCAAGACTTTTAACACACAATAGTGACACTGGCGGTTCACTAGCTGTTCAGCCTAGCTCCCTGCACCTCTTCAGGTCACCTTCTAAAAGCTGGTTTAGCAATCTTCCAGTCATACATAGTTTACCATATTTGAGCAAATATTTGCAAAATGTTATATCTCCATCTCTCCTTCCTCCTCTACCAACTTGGTGACTCACCTTTCAGCAGCCTCTCAGCAAATTTTCTGTTACCCAAGGAGACGGCCCTTTTCGCCCAGATTGGGCCAGGACAACCTTCAGAGACGCAGATCGTTTTCTTTATGCTATAGATGGCTGCTTCCTTTTCTCCTGCTCGTTTCGGTGGGAGTTTTGTTTTCGGTTTTTTTCTTTTTTAAATCCTGTCATCTTGGCCATTAGGATATCGGCTTCAAATTTAAAGGAAAGGGAAATGATTGGCGGGCTGGCCACAAAATGACACGTTGGTACAACTAGAAGGACAGTTCTGTCGCTCCGGAGCTCTTGTAAATTCCTCAGGCAACTCGACAAAGTTTTCCATCACTACCAACCGCTTCCACTTGCCAACAAGAAGAAATAATCACTAACTGCACTAAACCGCCGTTTTAAGGAAGAAGAATAGCAAGCTTAAGGCGACTGTGAACTACTTCACCTCCCTGGATGAGGGGAGGAAGGCAAGAAAGGATTCCACTCTTAAACATCATCACCACCATTATTATCAGTTAACACCAAGTAACTAGTACAGGCTAGGCAAGGAGCCCTGGTGGTACAGTGGTTAAGCGCCCCGCTGCTAACTGAAAGGGGTGGGTGGTTCAAACACACCAGGTGATCTGTGGGCGAAAGATGTGGCCATAAAGATTCCAGCCTTGGGAACGCTATGGGACAGTTCTACTCTGGGGCCGCTATGAGGCGGACTCAACTCAATAGCAATGGTATATACGTGCTAGGCATGTTGGGTGGCAAAGGCGGTTCATGATCAGCTGCTAACTTCTAAAGGCTGGCAGTTTGAGCCCACCCAACGACTCTCACTGCAGAAGAAGGGCCCTGTGAAGCGCTTCAAAAAAGATTACAGCCAAGAAAACTCTATGGAGCAGCTCTACACTGTAACACATAGGGTTGTCAGGGGTCAGGGCCAACTGGACAGCAGCTAACAACATGTGCTAGGCACTGTGCTGAGTACCTTATGCATATTATCTAATTTGATCCTCGGATTCCCTGGGTGGTGCAAATGGTTAACTGGCTTGCTGCTAATCGAAAGGTTGGAGGTTCAAGTCCACCCAGAGGCACCTTGGAAGAAAAGCCTAGCGATTTACTTGTGAAAAAATCAGCCATTGAAAACTGTTGGGGGCACAGTTCTACCGTGAAACACATGGGGTTGCCATGAGTCAGAATCGCCTGGAGGGCAAGTGGTTCAATTTGATCATTGTAACTTGACACCTGGAGATACCGTTATTATCCCTGTTTTGAAAGAAGAAAGTGAAGCTCAGAGAGGCTGAGCGACTTGCTAAAGGTTAAAAGCAAACAAGCAAACCTGTTGCCATCAGGTCAATTCTGACTCACAGTGACCCTATTGGACAGAGGAGAACTGCCCCACAGCGTTTCCAAAGAGCGGCTGGTGGAATAGAACTGCAGACCTTTTGATTAGAAGCGGAGCTCTTAACCACTGCGCCACCAGGGCATTTGAACCCTGCCATCTGACTTCAGAGGCTTGCCCTTAATCATCAAGCCTCACTGTCTCCAGGACTGGCATACCAATAGGACATTCTTAGTCATAAACTGTCATTCCAGAGTTTCAAACAACATCTTTCTTTAAGGCAATACATTTTAACTGCATTCAGGACAATACCAAAGTTCACAGTAGAAACTTGAGCTCAACGTTACATAAAGGTTTCTGGATGTTCTCAGATCCCCAAAAGAAATGTTGGCATTTTAACTCATCAGCCAGTAAGGCCGGTCCCATTTCCAAGGCAGACGTCACTTAATTTTAAACCAATAGTCAGCACAGTGGTAGTCACGCAGCTTAAACCAGGTAGGAACTGTGGCTTCTTGTAACTGGGAAGGCAAGCGGAACTCCCTGCTGGGTAGGGTTCCCCACTCCAGGCCCAGACGCCTAATGAGATGCCACCTAAAGCAAAGGACAGCTATTTTAGACTCTCTTTGGGTTTCTGGGAAAAGCCTTAGTTCTCTTCTTATACCCGGAGCTTTAAGTAAGAGACGCTGGCACTAACAAAAGCCAGCAATATATGGGAAGTCAATCAAATCCTAACGTTGAGCATGTATCAAACCCCCACCGACTAGGGTTACAGCATAGATCCTGACTCTGAAATCGGCGATCCATTAAAAAAAATCCTCGGCAGCAGCCTGGGTTTTAACGCGATAACGTGAAGATCCTTCTTCCACAGTGTGTATGTTAAGATTAAAAAAAGCCATCGCCATGGAGTCGATTCCAACTCATAGCGGCCCTATAGGACAAGGTAGAACTTCCCCAGAGGATTTCCAAGGAGCAGCTGGCAGATTCGAACCACCGACCTTCTGGTTAGCAGCCGAGCTCTTAACCATTGCGCCACTAGGGCCCTCGTACATGAAGTATTTCATAAAACCCAGTTCCTGCCCCTTCCTTACAACACAAAGGCGGTGGGGGCAGAAAGGACCACCAAAGAAAACAACCGAATCCCACCCGTGGATTACTGAGTGCTAAGCTTTCCCGCCGAACACAGCGCCCTGGGTCTCCCTTCGGCGCACCACCTCCTCAGGTTCAACTCCCGGCGAAACGTCCTGCGCGCAGGGGCGGAGGTGCCGCCCCTGCCATGTCAGTGACGATACTGTCAAGCGCTGGAGTTTGCATCAAGTTACCACAACCTCGGGGAAAACAAGTAGCTCTCAATTTACTGGCCTTTCCCCTTCTGCGGAACTTTAAATTGCAGTAAACTGTCAGACTTCACAAGAGCTGTAAATGCCTACGCCACCAGCAATTAACCCCGCACCTGACACCGATTGCGGCCTGGCCTGGAGCCTCCCCCGCCGCTCACGGTAATGCCATTACTGTACCGCCTTCTGGAGTTCCACATCCAGGTGCCGGGAGCTGCTGGCTGCTCCCACTGCGGACAAGCCACTCCTGCCCGTGGAGCCCGCACGCGACCAGAGACTGGAAGGAGGCGCACGGACCGCGCCAGGCAGCCGAGCGCTGCGCGGGGATTTTGAACCGGCGCCGGCCTTGCGGAAGTGCTGGACGGGGTACCCGGAGAAGGGACGCCGGGGCCGCTGAACTTCTCGCCCCTGGCCAGTCACGTCAGGAGAAGACACCCGCGGTTTCGCAGCTCTAAACACACGCACGCCCCACCCCAGCCCGCCCCTTCCCTGCCCCTCCTCCTCGCTTAACGGGCCGCGTTTGCTAACTTCCCGAAACTCGGTGGAGGGAAATCCTGACCCGGGGCCTGCACCTCTCGGCGGCGAGCACCAGGGCGCGGCGGGGACGGAAGTGGGCGGGAGCAGTGGGCTGCACCGCGCCTTTGTTACTGCGCGGGGACCCCGCGGGCCTCCGGGAACACCCAGTCGCTGCGGCCCAGGGATCGGTCTCCCCTCGCCCTCTGGCTGGCTCCCAGTTCTGCCGGCGCCCCCGGCCGTACCCGCCGGGAGCCAAAATAGAGCTGGCCCCACCCCCGTCCCCGAGGCGGCGGAGAGGGGCGCGCAGCGGCGAATCCTACTGTCTCCAGCCTTAGCTCCGCGCGGGAGGGACGCGCCTCACGTTCCTGAGCCTTCCCCTACATCTCCGGATCTCAGAATCGGCAATTCCCGCCAGACCGCGGCCTGACAGCCCCAATTTCTCAGGAGCGCCGCGGCCACTCCCCGCTTCCTCCACACGGCGAGGATCCGGGTACCCCCTTCCCGGGGGGATTCATTTCGCTCCTTACCTGGAGGCTCGCACGAGTCCCCTCCCCTCCACCGACCCGCGCAGCGATCTAGAGCTGGCGCCCTCTGCCGGGCCACCGGGCGCGAGCACCCCCGGGCCGGGGCGAGGAGGAGGGGAGCGGATCCCAACATCAAGCTGTGCCAGGCGCAGGGACCCCCCGCGCCTCCCATTCGCGGATCACCCCCTTCTCTAGCAGGGGGCGGCGCGCAGGGACCATCCTGGGGCAGCCCTGCTGAGGCCAGGCCAGAGCCCCTGGCGGAAGGGACCAGAGCTGTCCCCGCGCCCAAGACACAGACGCATGCCCGGAGTCGCCCCCTTCCCGGGCCAGCCAGTCCAGCCCTGTCCCGGGGAGGTGTCCCGAGGAAACCGCGATAAATCGGGCTATTTCATGTCCCGTTTTAAAACACTGGAAAGGTGGGTTTTACAGTGCTTAAAAACGAAGTGTGTCCTTGTATCTCAGCAGCCCTCCTCGGCCTCCTGCCCTCGAAATGTAAAGAGACCGAGGGGAGGACGGTGGCGTGTCACGCCCCTGAGTCCTTGGGCTAGAGAGAAGCTTGGGACCAGCTCCAGGTGTAGTTCCAGCCCCAGGGCTGCGGGGGCTCTCAGATCCCGGCAGAGCTGCAGGTCCCGCTTTGGGGCTGGAGGCCGGGGCTGGCCTGTCGCTCACCCGGGCAGGGGGAGTGGCTGGAATCTTATGACTTGTTCCTTCGTCCGAGTAAACACACTTCCAGCAGGTTAGCCTCCCCCCACACAGGTCCCGAGTGAGACTCCGGAGGGGCACAAGGAGGAGGGGGAAGAGGAAATATAAGTTCCAGGACCCGCGTCCGGCCGCCGGGTGCGTGCACACACTCGTCGCCACTTCCCGATGGCACTCACCTTCTCCGCCCGCTCCTGCGGGAGCCCCGGGACGCGCGGGCAGCCCTCGCACACCTGCGCGGGCCCCGGCCGCCGGCACAAGGTTCCCGGCCGCCGCGAAGTGGGTGGCCGCTACGCAGCGGCGCCGGGCCGAGGGGCTCCCACTCGCCCGGGACCTTGGTGGCGGCGGTAGGGTCCCCGGCTCGAGCTCGCTCTCGTGGAGGGGACTGGGAGGATCTGCCCCAGACCCAGTTGGTGGCAGCCGCCGGAGCAGAGCAAGTTGCGAAGCTTGTCGAGTCTGACCCGACACCTACTTCCCCCCGAGGGCAGGCGCGCGAGTCTCGGCGCCGCGGACGAGCGCGGTGTATTAATTCTAGGGGCCCCCGGTGTGGCGGCCGCCGGGCGCTCTGAGTGGCTCGGACCGCGTGCCAGGCCCGCCAGGCCGCAGGCAGCCCAGCCCCTCGGCGCGCACCCGCCCGGCCCCGCGCCCACGAGCACGCGCCCGGCGCTCGGGCCGCGGCTGGCGGGGCTGGCGGGGCTCGCTGCTCCGGCCCCCACCCCGCTCCCGCGCCGCCGCAGCTTCCCGGAGTGGCGCCTCTTACCTTCGAGACATCGAGCGGGCGCTCTGAGTCTCCAGTGGTTTTAGGGATAAGACAGGCCAACGTACGCGAACCTTGGGGTCGATGGCGCTTGGGCCCAGTTGTCAAGGAGACCGCCCTTGCTGGGCCACTCACAGCTGTAACAAAGTCACCTCGTCCTCCGGATTGTCCGTCTTGACGGGGGGAGCGGACCCTACCAGCGTGGCTCTCACACTTGAGCTACATCAGAATCGCCCGTGTGGTGTTAAAGCTGAAGCCCACCCCAGGGTTTCTTACTCTGTGAGACTGTGGAGCCCCGAGACTTCGCATTTCTAACAAGTTTTCCCAAGTGATGCTGAAGCGGTCTTGATGAAATGAGTTAGGGTTCGTGAACGTACTTGGTCAACAGTAAAAACACGTAAAATGCTGAATCCGCTCTTCTGGTACTTGTCTGCTTCAGTAAACAGAACTCAAATTTAGTTTTCCTCCTCCCACGGCTTCTTTTGTTCTCCGTTTTAACCTTTTATTTTTCCGACTGAGTATACACCAAGCTTGACTAGCTCAGTCCTGACTGTTGCCAAGGCCCTAGAGGGAAGATGGAGCCTCCGCCTTCTCTATCACCACCCCATCTGGTTCCTCAATGAAGACTGAGCTGTGGTCCTCACACCCAGAGGCTAAGTTCTGTGATTCTAAGCTTGAAGGACTTCAAATCCGGTAAAGAAGCTTACTATCAACTGAGGACACGGTCCTGTAGAAGTCATATAGTTTAACACTCCAGTGTGTGAACAGAGTATTGGGAATATATCAGGAATCTGGGACACCTGCCCCGGAAATATTTCAAAACTGGCCCTTTACCTTTTGTTAACCCTTTAGCTACCAAATTTTTATTCTTTTTAACACCTTTTTTTTTATATTATGTGTTGGAATGCGTGTTTACTAATGCAGTGTGTTTAAAGTTTTGGTTTGCAGTATGGATTTTGAGAAATATGATCTGGTAATACATGCAATCCACCAATGGGGCTAGTGGCACTTGGGTGCCTCTGATCTGTGGTGTGATGATATACCAGTAAGAACTAAACAGAGAATTTACTGTGGGCGCCTTGCCGTTAGGTGACATGGGGAACCTCTGGTTTTCCAAATGTGACACAGAAAAACCAAAACAAACCCATCAGGGCTCCCTAACTATCACACAGGAAAGCCATAATTATGCTTGCAAGCCTCATCTCACAGAAATAATGGAAAAAAGGCAAAAGTTTAGAAAACTAACACGTCCACCACCTAATAGAATGCTCAACTGAGGCTCCAACTCTGGTCTGTTGGGCTTCACACATTTCAGAAGGGACCCACCTTAACACTAAATGCAGTAAAACCAGAATAACATACTACCTACGAGGTCCAGAGGCATACAAAGTGGCTAGTATACCGTTAGACCAATGGTAACGAACATTAATGATCAAGCACAGAGTTGCCCTTACCTTATTCCTGCCCTTGTTAGTGCTATGCACTCCACCTGGCATCTGTGCCATCTCCATGAAGCTGTAGGCCCCTGACGGAGGGACTGTGTTGAATAAGCGCGTTAATGACTCTTTATTCCTCCTGCTGTCTATGAGAGCTCTAGCGGTATTTACAGCTAGAGAAGGCAGGAAGGAAGCACGGACAGGCCTGTGTGCGCTGACCCCACACTAACCAGAGGCATCGGAATGACTAATTTCAGCAAGTCAATAATGTCCCTTAATGCGAGACCCCCTCCAGGACCTCATCCCCAGTCCTTTGCTAGTCCCACTTCATATCCTTTGCCTCACGGTTTCATCTAACCCTTGACTTCATCTAAAACCAGGCCAGGACTTTGCCCAGGCTCCAGATACTTATATACGAGTGGCTATTAGATCACCATATGGCTCCCTAGGTGGTGTAAACGGTTAACGTGCTAGGATGCTAACCTAAAGGTTGGAGGTTCAAGTCCACCCAGAGGCACCTCAGAAGAAAGGCTTGGTGATCTATTTCCAAAAACCCTGCTATTGAAAACCCTATGGAACACAGCGCTACTGTGACACACATGGGCTGTCATGAGTGAGAGCTGACTCAATGTCAATGATGTATTGGATTACCACAGGTGCTCCAAACAGTGCATTTATAATTAAACTCTTTCCCCAAACTTTGTCCTTCCCCTGCATACCCCATCTGAGTGGATGGCACAGATTCCACCCTAATCATCCCTGCTGGAAACCTGGGAGTCAGCCAAGACTTGACCCTCATCCTTTGCACTTAACCAGCTTCAGTCAACTTGCTACCACATCCCTAATGCCCCTCAGTGGGCTTCCCATTTCCACTTCCACTGCCTTCGTCCAGGCCCCTTGCACTATTTCTCCTCTGGTTTAAGATACCACCCATCTAACTAGGTCTCCAGCTTGGGTTCTCGACCAATATCCACACACTGCTTCTCCAATGACCTTTCTAACACAGAAACCTGGTAATCCCTCTGCCTTTATGAAACCTCTCAATGGATTCCCCGTATGTTTCAGGAGAACATTCAAGCTCCTTTGCTTACCTGCCAGGCTTATCTATGACCCCTGCCCCATCTGTGCTCCTCACTACAGCCATAGAAACCACTCACCATGTCACTCACATTCAACTGGCTTCATGCTCTCTGAACATAAACACTAACAACTTCCTTGGTCTAGAGAGAAGGTGCCTCCCCTTCTAGCCTCCTCTGGGGAGTCACCAGCTCCAGGAAGCCTGCCCACCCTTTTCTGGATTAGGTGTCCCCTTCCTGCTCCCATTGTACCCCCTGAGCATCTCGGTCATAGCCCTTGGAACGCTGAACCATAATCAGTGGGTCACTTTTCTGTGTTTGCCATTAAATTATGAGCTTTTGGAGGACAAGAACCTTACCTATTTTCTTAGATATCACATCTAGATTTGCCTTGATGATCAAAAAAAAAGAATGTTTGTTTAAGGAATGAATTCTTAGCAATTCAGAGGCTTTGGTCAAACTTGGCATTTGTTTGCAAATACCTTGCTTGGAGTAATCTTCGCTTTTCTGGTAATATTTTGTAAACATTCTCCTTTAAATCACCTCTTGGTTGAATTTTGGGTTCATCCTTTTGAATTCTTAATTAGCTTTTATGCCTCCTAAATAGCCAGGATTCCATAGACAGTGTTTTTCTAACTACTGGTCCTTAATTCAATTTTTTGAAAAAGATTTGCATATTTTTGATGGAATAGAAGTAGAAATGCTAAAGTGTATCCTACATAGTAAGAGTAAATATTGTTCTCATGAAACTTTTGTTTCAGTTAACTGTATTTGCAAGTTTGTGTCTGTGTGTTGTTGTATTGTCAAATTACTCCTTCCTGTGGGACATGGTTAAAAACTAGAGCGACATTGTTTTAGGCAGTACTGGAGCTGTGATTGCCAGAGGGCACATATTTATGGAGACATCAGAGAGGGGTGGAGTTAGGCAGACAACATTTTCTGGAAAGAGATATTCTGAGCCAGTCTTTTAATCCAGGAATTGGCAGAATGGAGCATGAAACACAATGCTCCCTCTGCACACAGTAGGTGCCTCATAATTGCTTGCATTGACTGTTATACGCATGGACACGAGTGAAAATGTGCAGGATGTGCGTGGGAAGCTCTCTTGGCTGGAGTCTGTCAGGAAGAAATGGAAGAAGGAATGAAATCAGTGATACAGAGAAAGGGAGGAGGCCTGGTGTGCAGCCAGACAAAGCTGGTGTTCTGTGAGGTTTCCAAACATGAGCAATAGGTGCAACAAGTGGGATTTCCTAACCCAGTTTCCTTCACGAATTTTGCAATATCAAAAGTACGTTATTAAGCTAACCTTTGCTGAAATAAAAGGGCCACTTTCTCAGTGCTGGGATTGGACATGTAAGAAGCACAGTGTGATCCACATTGTTCATTTCCAAAGCAATTTGTTCAGGGGAAAGGCAGAGCTTTCTAATCTTTGAGAGTCCACTAGACTGGAAGGCCTACTGGGAGAGGGGCAGAAACGAGACGGGATTATGTAACAGAGGAAAATAACAAGCGGCCCTTATAAAACTATAACCTTGATATTTGTGCCAAGAATTTCCTTCCATATTAAGTACCTTCAACCGAACAAACCTAGATCCAGCCCACAACTTTTCAGAAGGCAATGTTCTTACTTCCTTGTCCTAAATTTAGAGTCCTTATAAGAAGGTTGCCATGTAAATAAAGACTACATGTTATTGCTACAAATTTTTCCCCATTGCTTAAATTACTCTAATCAGGGCAGATTAGAAGAATAGGAACTTGGGCCAGGTGAATATGGATGAGATTTAAAAAAAGAGAGAGAGAAATAGGTAGACCAGGGATAGCAAAAGTTATTATAGAAGAGAAATTCTAAAAGACAATTTCTCTATTCCTCTACTTCTAAATAGAAATGTACTCGGCCATGAATATTATTATAGAATGATATTTTAGATTTGAAAGATGGACAAAATCTGAAAGAAATCAGAATGTGGCAAGCATGAGTTTTAACAACGCTTTAAGATGAGTTCCAGATTATAATTCTTCCTCAACTTAAAAAAAAAGAAATGGGATGGGTTGGCAAAAAAAAAGAAAAAAGTAAATGTGGTTCTGAAAAATTCATGGAGACAGAGATAGTCTTTGATATTATTTATAACACTGGCCACATCTCAACCATGTAAACTAAACTAGATGGATGGCAGTTGAAAATTTTTTTCTAAATACAGAGGAATTCTTTAGTTATATGTTCATCCCTGCTCCTTATTCTCTCTAATTTTATAATTAATAAACCCTTCTCTAATGCCACGAAACCCAGCAGTTGTCTGAGTTCCGAGATATATATAACTGAAAGTTGCAGTAAAAATTGAAAATGTAGGTGGGGCTGAGCTAGCTTAGTGCAAGAGACACACCCCTTCCAAGTAGCTGCCCCAGGAGCCCTGCAGTTATTTATACTGCTGGCTCTTTTGCCACAACCAACCTTCTTTGGCTACTAAAATTGGTAGCAGACTTTCAGCCTTGGAGGGAAACAGCTGAATGTTGACCAGTGGCAAGTCCACTGAAATAGGGCACCACACCAACATACCGTAAGTTAGAGGCTCCTCAAGGCCCTGGTACCGTCCTGTTGGGAGAGGGCCAAAGAGCCCACAGAAAGGGATTTAGCAGCTGAAACTAATAATTTATAAGCTTCATTGTGGAGTGCTAGAAAGAAAGGCCTGGCAATCTACTTGGAAAAGTAGCCAATGAAAACTCTATGGATCAGGAGTATTGTCTGAAACTCACTCATTTATTTTGGACACATCATCAGGAAGGACTGATAGCTGGAGAAGGACGTCATATTTGGTAAAATGGAAGGCCAGAGAAGGTGGGGGAAACTCTCAAAGAGATGGATTGGCACAATGGCCTCAACAATGGACTCAAACGTATCAATGATGGTGAAGCTGTCCCAGGACCGGGCATCACTGCATTGTGTTATACATGGACTCGCCACGAGTCAGAGCCGATTCAACGACAATCGACAGCAACAACATCGTGAAGTGACCTGCACGTGGACTTTGCCTTCTCTGGGCCTCTCCTGTCCCTACCTCCTTCTGGCCCGTCTACTACAGCCTGTTTTTCTAGTTTGGCACCTCAGTTTACCTCTCTATCCTCTGACCCATGGCTTCACGTTCTGAATTGTGGCTTTTGGCTTCATCGCTCAGACCTTCGCTCAGCATTTTGGACTCTGGCAGCCTTGCTGAGCCTGGCCCAGGGCTTCTGGAACTGCCCACTTCTCTAGCCAGTCCCCAAGCTTCCAGTGTCTTTCATCATTCAGCCAAATTACTGTATGCCTACTCTGTGCCTGGCGGTGGGCTCACGGGGGAGAGGGAATGAGGATTTCTCACATATCTCATAATTTGTTCGGAAGAAACCCACCGTTTGATCTTGTGGGGTGAACCATGGCCGCACTATATCACTAATGTCAGAGATATGATGTCTTGGTGTCCTAGCACTGCTGTAACAAAGCGCCATGGACTGGGTGGCTCAGAACAGCAGAAATGTGCTCTCTCACGGTTCTGGAGGCTACAAGTCTGAAATCAAAGTGTTGGCAGGGCCATGTGCTCTCTGCAGGTGTTGGGGGGAGCCTGTCCCATGCCTTTCTCTTAGCTTCTGGTGTTGCTGGCCGTCCTTGGCTTGTAGACATGTCACTCTGGTTTCTACTTCATTGACACATGGCATTCTCCCTGTCTCCTCCTCTTCCTCTAAAGACACCAGTTACATTAGACTAAGGGCTCGCCCTCTTCCAGTATGACCTCATCTTCCCTGATCATTTCTGCAATGACCCTTTTTCCGTATAAGGTCAATGCTAAGGTTCTAGGTAGGACATGAATTTTGGGGGATGCTATTCAACCCAGTTGAAATGGCTCACCACTGTCTTCATTTGGGATTGTCACAACTTCCTGCCCTGAGGCCTCAGCCAAAACCAAAACCAAACCCATCGCCTTTGAGTTGATTCCAACTCATAATGACCCTATAGGACAGAGTACAACTGCCCCACAGGGTTTCCAAGGAGTGCCTGGTGGATTCGAACTGCCAAACTTTTGGTTAGCAGCCGTAGCTCTTAACCACTATGCCACCAGTGTTTCCTAGGCCTCAGAGATGTCCCATTTTACACTATAGACTCTGTTATGGATTGAATTGTGTCCCCCAAAATGTGTGTCAACTTGGCTAGGCCATGATTCTCAATATTGTGTGATTGTTTACCATTTTGTAATCTGATGTGATTACTTTATGTGTTGTAAATCCTCACCTCTATCATGTTAATGGAGCCCTGGTATCGCAGTGGTTAAAACCTCAGCTGCTAACCAAAAGGTTGGCAGTTCGAATCCACCAGCCACTCCTTGGAAATCCTATGGGGAAGTTCTACTCCGTCCTATAGGGTCACTATGAGTCCGAGTCGACTCCATGCAAAGGGTTTGTTTTGTTTTTTTGGCTTATGATGTTGATGAGGCAGGATTAGAGGCAGTTATGTTAATGAGTCAGGACTCAATCTACAGGATTAGGTTGTATCTTGAGTCAGTATTTTTTGAGATATAAGAGAGGTGAACAGAGAGGATGGGGACGTCACGGGACCAAGAAAGAAGCACCAAGAGCAGAGCTCGTCCTTTGGACCAGGGGTCCCTGCGTTGAGAAACTCCTAGACCAGGGGAAGATTGATGACAAGGACCTTCCCCCATAGCCAACAGGGAGAGAAAGCCTTCCCCTGGAGCTGGCGCCCTGAATTGAAATTTCTAGCCTCATAGACTGTGAGAGAATAAATTTCTGTTTGTTAAAGCCATCCACTTGTGGTATTTCTGTTATAGCAGCACTCGGTGGCTAAGACAGACTCCTTATTTCTGGGATGAGCCACAAACATTGTATTTCATTACTACACAGTCTTTTCCTTCAAAACACAGTAGTTTGTCTATTTTCACTTAAAGATCACAGAAAAATGAATGACACAGTCTTTGCGGATTTCCCTCAAGATCAAATTCCCTTTCAGTATGCTTCTGTTTCATATCTCAGAAAGGAAACACAGGCCCCAAGGAGCGAGGCTACCTCTGGAAAAAGGTTCCGGGAGGCTCAGATGCAGGTGTGGAGTGAGGCTGACTTGTCACTGGAAACCTTTTTGAAGTTAGTACTACAATTTCAAACAAGTACAATAATTATTTTCACCCAAATGTTCAGCGATAGAGGACTGGTTAAGCAGATTATGTTAGAGTCACTCATAGACTAACTTGCAGCCATCCTGAATAAGAATATTTACAATGAAACATGCTAATAGTACCAGGCTAATGTGGAGAATAGGAGTCCCTGGGGGGTGCAAACCGTTAAGCACTTGACTGCTAGCTGAAAGGTTGGGGGTTCAAGCCCACCCAGAGGCACCTCGGGAGACAGGCCTGGTGATCTTTCACAGCCTTGAAAATAGTTCTGCTCTACACACATGGGGTCACCATGAGTCAGAATCGACTCAACGGCAACTAACAACAACAATGTATAGAATAGCTTGTAAAACGTTACACTATTTCTGTTCAAATTCATATATGTAACATGCATAATATAAATAAGATTGGAAGAAAATATACCAAAACATAACGGTAGTTATCTTTGTGCAGTGATGGCCCTGCCTCTGTTTTCCGAGTTATACTGCATTAAGCATATACCATTTTTAGGGAAAAAAAATATTTTTAAACATTACCCAAAAAGAATGAGTTACCAGGCAGAGAGAGAAATGGTGAAGAGTTAGGGTCGTAGAGCCAGACCACTTGGGTTCAAAGCCTGGCTTGGGCATTTCTGGGCTGTGTGACTCCGGGCCAGCTGTTTAACCTCTCTGTTCCCCAGTTTCTTCCTCTATAAACCGGTGGAAATAGTAGTGCCCACTCTCAAGACCACTGTGAAGAACTTAGGACAGTACCTCAAACTTGGTAAGTGGGTAATAAAGATTCACTTTTGTTCTTACCTGTTATAAATTAAAACTTCAGCTACCCTTCCCTCAGTTAAGTGTATCACCTATTGAACAGAAGCCACTTCAGAGTTTTCCAATATTGTCACCTATCTGCGGATGCTGGGATGGCCCCTTCACACAGCATCATACGCATTCCACTTACTTGTGGCAACAAACTTTCACTGAGCTCCTCAAGCCTTGTGCCAGATGCTGGGGAGAAAATGACAGGCTAGCACCTTCGTGTTTGAGATAGCAAAGGAAAGAAACATAATTTGTAGTCACTGTCAGGTAGAAGTCTGAGGATGTGTAATTAGATTTATATGTTGCCTTTCCCAACAGACTGTAAGCTCCTCAAGGGCAGGCTTCCACTGCCCTGACTAAAAAGAAATCCATTCTTTGCCTTGAATTCCTTTTCCTAAGTAATGCCCAGTGAAGCACTGGTGGTTCAGTGGCAGAATTCTCACCTTCCATGCAGGAGACCAGAGTTCAATTCCCTGCCAACGCACCTCATGTGCAACCACCCCTCTGCCAGTGGTGGCTTTCCTGTTGCTATGATGCTGAACAGGTTTCAGCAGAGCTTCCAGAAGAAAGCTAAGTAGGAAGAAAGACCTGGCGATCTACTTCTGAAAAATCAACCATTGAAAATCCTATGGATCGCAACAGCGCTAGCTACATCCAATCATGGGGATAGCACAGGACCAGGCGGCACTTTGTGTCATTGTGCATGGGGTTGCCACGAGTGGGGGGCCAACTCAACGGCAGCTAACAACATCAACTAATGTCCAGAATCCCCAGAGTGACTCAGCTAATATTCCGCCACTTACCATCAGCGGACACCCTCAGATGTGCCCCTCAAAGCTAATCTTCCCGTTCACTGAGCTCCAGACACCCCATGGGCAGGGCTCTGGTGCTTACCGTGATGCCTTGTGCCAGAGCTGAAGTGGCGGTCCTAAAACAGAGATGTGCTCGGGCATCTGCCAGGGGCTAATTCTTGGCAGATGAGTAGAAGTTAGTGAGTGAAAAAAGGAAGACACGTAGAAAGAACACGCCAGACAGAGGTTTTTCTAGCATTTCAAGGGTCTTACTACATTAATTTTCGGGTCTCAGTGGTTAAGCGTTAGGCTGCTAACCAGAAGGTCGGCAGTTCGAATCTACCGGCCACTCTTGGATACCCTATGGGGCAGTTCTGCTGTGACCTATAGGGTCACTATGAGTCAGAATCCACTCGATGGCAAAGGATTTGGGTTTTTTTTATTACATTATTTGCTTCAGCTAGTAGACGTTCATTTTTATGCCAGCACAAAACTGCCTAAATGACCTTGGAAATAGCCACTGCTTACATCTGCAACATTTATCCCAGAGGATCACTCCTGTTTTCCCAAGCAGACGCGAACCAGTCTTATCACTTAACAGGTGAACCCTCAGACCCATCCTTTTGAAACAGTACACTCCCCAGCACCAGCGCTCCTTCCCACAGCGCGGACATCTCGTACCCCCACCCCAGGACGTGCTGTTGGAAAAGTTCCGTGAACTCCTGTGCAAGCCCAGTCTAGCTGAAGCCCTTGTCCTGCAACTGGAGCCTGCTGCCTCCAGTTCTATTCCTGGGTGAGACGGCAAACAGCTGGTTGTTGATCTTGCTGTGGATAATAATCTCTCAGAGCGGAAGATCTTGTGCTTTTGTTGTATCCCTGAGCTCCTGCAGAGAGAAGGCTTTTCTTATCATTCCACTCTGTTTATTAAAAACAGCCTTTTAATCCTGCTTATAAAAGCTTGCCTAGCTACAAAGCAGGGTTTGATTAAAATGGCAGGATAAAAATAAGCACGTCTCTCCTTTGTTCCGAACTACAACAATACAGGGAAGGCCAGAAGCCCAGTCAGAGGCCTGCAGCGCCTTTTCCTGCCGTGGGATACTGATCTACCACGTGCTTTTTCACTCTAACCTGATAAGCCTTGGAGCAGAGGAGGTAAGAAGAGGCTTAAAGAAACCCAACTCCAGATAATTAAAGCCAATGGACTTGGCTTAGCCATGACATAAAGTGCATCAGAATCCATCCCAGGGGTCACCCCGCCTGATCCTATGGAAATCTAAAATCCTACCCTATTATTCTTAGAGATGGCCTGTGGGAAGTAGCTTGGCTGACACAATGAACAAGCTTCCTGTCAAATTACAGCAATAGCTTATGACCTGGGCCTAGGAGTTGCAGTGAAGGACCTTCAGGCACATCCTTCAAGAGGGAGAAAAGAGAACCGGCAGGAAATCTGTGCTGAAGATCAAAATCTGGGGTTAATCACAGATCTTAAGAATGGCGCTTTCTTCCAGACAGTGTAATAGATCTTTCCTAAGAGATTAATCCTGCAGCTGCAAGCAGCCAGTGAAAATGCCCAGGCTGTCGGGGCTCCAGGCAAAGGTTTTGAGGTAGTGGACAGGTTTGGTGGTGAACCTTAGAAATCACACAATTTCTGATTGTTGTTATTTCCGGGGTCTTGCCACTCTTGGTACTCATTGTCCCCCAACTCTGCCCCTCCTCCACTCCACACCACCCTTATTTCTAAAAGTTAACAGGAAGATAGCATTAGTTAGAATGCTTTTAGCTGAAAGTAACAGAAACTTCTCTTCATTTTGGCTTCGAGAATACGACTCCATATGGGAAGTCCAGAAGGTTTTAGGGTTTGCCCCCTGGATGGCAAAAACGGTTAATGTGCTCAGCTGCTAGAAAGGTTGGCGGTTCAAGCCCACCCAGAGGCCCCTCAGAAGAAAGGCCTGGTGATCTACTTCTGAAAAACCAGCCATTGCAAACAGTACAGAGCACAGTTCTACTCTGACGCACATGGGGGTCACCACGAGTTGGAATTGACTCAATGGCAACTGGTAACTGGTTAGTCAGTTCCCATGTGGTAACTTCATCCTCAGGCTTTGGCTCAAGAATGCTTTGGCTGGTTCCAGGCCTCACCTCAGTGTTTGACAAAGTTCACAAGAAGAAAGAAAAAGTCACTCTGGAAGCTCTTTAAGAAGAGTGAGAAATAAATTTCCAATAATTCCCCAGGAACTTGAAGACCCTTTTTTTTTTTTCTTTCATGCCATTGGCTCCAATTGCACATGCTCCTTCCTAAATCAATCATTGGCTGGAGACATGGCAGCTCCCTTCGACAGTCAGGCCCACCCCTGGGGTTGTGTGCAGAAGGATCTGAACAAAATTCTATTACTGAAAAACGAGGGTAGAAAAGATGCCAGGTAGGCAGTTGTGATGTCCTCTACTACAGCGTTTGTTTTTATTATAATTTTAATAATAGGAACAAAAGTTATGCAGTCACTATTGCTGCTCCCCAAATATTGTCTCTCTGCCTTCGGGTCATGTGGTAGTATTCCACTTCCCGGCTCCCCGTGGGGTCACGTCACCAGCTCTGACCAATGAGTTGTGGGCAGAACTGAGATGTGTGACTTCTGGGTCAGAACATTTCATTGCTTATGCAAGTTTCTCCAGAGTGTTCCTTTTCTCTGCCACAGGGACCAGCAATGCTCCAGAGAAAGGCTGCCCTATCAGCCAGGGTCATAGGGTGAAGAAAAGTCAGAGCAGAGCCTCAAGGCAACCTAAAGTGGACAAGTAGCATGAGAAAGGAAAAAAAAAAAAAAGCTTTGATAGTTTGAGATAATTTGTTACTGCAGCAAAAGTCTCGAGTATTTTGACTGATACAATAGCTAACGTCTATTAAGTGTTTACTTTGTGCCAGAATGTGATACCACATGATCACCTTATCACTTGTGCCTATGGATATGAGAAATCAGGAGTGGTGGGGGCTCCTTCTATCTGACTGCCCCCTCAAAAACAAAACAATAATCTGTTGCCATCCAGTTGATTCCAACTCATGGCAACCCCATGTGTTACAGAGTGGAACTAATCCATAGGATTTTCTTGGAGGTAATCTTTACAGAAGCAGATTTCCAGGCCTTTCTGCTAGGGTGTTCAAACTGTCAACCTTTTGGAGCAAACCATTTGCGCCACCTGGGGTCTTCCAACCACACCCCCAAAATGAGTTTATTCCTCGGTATTTGTACCAAGTGACACTTGCACAAAGTTGTGTCTAACTGCAGATTGCCCCACCACACGACAGATGAATGTCCTAAGGATGCTGGAGTTGAGAACAAGTGAGTTTTGGTGTGCATGTAGGGAACCATCAGAAAGAAATCAGGAGCACTAGGGTACGAACACAGTGGGACTTCAATAAGAAGAGAAAGGTAAGAATATGTTGTTGAATTAAAGTTCTCATGGTTCTCTTTTGCTTCTGTACATCTTGTGAACAATGCACTGACTGCCTTTTGTTCCTGACTATTTTTTTAACGGCATTTGTATAGCAAACAGCCTAGAAGGATAGACGATGTCTCCCTCCAGAGCAAAGGGCAGGTTTGGGTGCCATCTTGGAAGACAGAGATACTCTCTCTCTCTGAAGCAAAGGCATGCGTGCTTATTGTCCAGTATAACGTCTCCCTCCAGAGCAATGCAGGCTTACTTAGTGTCCGTTACAAAAGATTTGGGTTCCATACGCACAAGGGTCCTCTATAATGTAATCCACTGCATGCGTAGCTGTCACCACCCTGTGGGAATTGGGGCTGGAAGTGCAAAACTTCTGATACTCTGGCTTCTGTTATTGCTAACTGCCCTTCGTCTCTGATCCCAGAATCTCACGTCATTCACCAGCATTCATGAAACTGTGCAGGCTAACTTGTTGTCTTACAAGTAAAGTAAAATCTCAAACACTTCATAATTCCTGACAAAGGTGGTTGTTTATAGACAACTTTCCAAGTGAAGTTTAGAGAAGATTGAGAGAAACCTTGCATATCTCGTGACTTTAGTCAGAGAAATCTATCTTTTCCCAAGTAATATTTCTTAAATTCCTTTACTAACTCTGGCCAACTCAGATGATTGAAAACACCAAGATAGGGTGAATCCTTTCTGCTGGGTTGCAGACATGCTCAGCTGCTCTGACATGTATGGAGCGTTTTCTCTGGAATCTTCATGCCCACCCGAAAATCTAAGCTACCTGCTTGATAAAATAAACCAGAATGCTACCCAGGGGCAATATTTTCAAACTGCTGGAATCAAGACCTGTTAGCCTTGCAGCCCCTGCCTTGTGTTTCAAATACTAGAAAACTTTGGAAATAAAACTTTTAAAATTGAAAATGAAATCTGCTCAGTGAGAATCCTATTCACACAGAATGTGGAATGGATTCTCAGGGTTTGGTATAAGCTTTAACATCTGACTTATAAATATATCTCCTGCTATGTTCAGAATGAAGGAAACTTGCTACAGAAAATCAGGACTCAGAGGACAATGGAGTTTGCAGGACTCTTTTCACCCAGTCCTATATCCCTCCTGCCAAATTCTGTGTCAAACATCTAAAGAATTTCTTATCAGACTCTATAGACTTATGAGAGGTCATAAATAAGATATGATTCAAGTATATTTTTACCTTTTCAAGAAATAAGGACAAAATAAAACAATCTGCATGGAATTGAGACTATCCAGGAAATAACCTTTAGACCCAACCAAGTTAAGGAGTCAGACATCAATGAATTACTTTAGTGAATCTTGATCATGTCCAACTCTCTGTCAGCCATATCTTAATTGATTCTATCAGATGTTCTGGGGGAATATCTTCTCTTGGGGTCAAAGTGAATCATCAGTATGGCACTATTGTGTGAAGACCCCATTCTGTCTGCTTCCAGACTTTCAGGTTGTTTATTCAGTAATTCAATAGGAATAATTTATTGAATACTTATTAATATGTTGGGCTAAAACAAATACAATCCCTGCCCTTACAAATCTTCACACAAGACTCGTTTAATTTCAAAATATGTTAAATGCTGTAAAAAAAAGTACATGGTGTTCTGCACGCTTATAGGAGGGGCCCTAACCAGGCAGGGAGGGTTAGAGAGGGTGTTCCTGAAGATGAGACTTTGGAGTTGAAATCTCAAGGCTGTAAAGGGATTCATTGTGTAAAGAAGTTAGGGAGGTGACAGGAGGAGGTTAGAGGATTATTTCAAGCTAAGAGAACAGCATGTTCAAAGGCCCTACAGCAGGTGCATAATTGTTCTATTTGAACAATGAAAAGGAACCAGTCCCAAGTCTGGGACAATTTGAGCACAAAATATGTAATGATAGCAATAGATTATAACCTATGGAATAAAGTAAAGATCCATTAGTCCACAGCGATATAAATAAACAATTGAATAAACAAATGGGGGAGAGCAGCTTTTCCTTACAGTAAAATTCTAATTAAGATAGAAGGAATGATGGAAATAGAAAACCACCATTTGACAAACACCAGAGTGATAATCGTTACGTGCAAGAATCATTAATTGATGCCAGAATTAGCAAGTGGAAGTGTGATGAGAGAAAAGATAGCTACCTACACAGATTTAAATGGAACCGTGTTTATCAAAGTTAACGTCACCAGAAATGAGACATGTCAATACCGTGTGTCTCCTGATATGCTGCACTGAGAAGGGTGCTATAGCACTTCTGTGATATTCTTGCCAAACAATATATAACCCGAATTTGAACAGGAGAAAACATCAGACAAACCAAAATTGGAAATCACGCTACAAAATAACTGGATAGCGTTCTTCCAAAGTGTCAAGGTCGTGAACCACACAGGAAGACCGAGGAACTGTTCCTGACTGGAGAAGAAAGGAGACATGCCATCTAACTGCAAAGAAAAATCACGGACTGGATCCTGAGCCAACTGACAAAATTCAAGTAAGGTCTGTAGATTAGTGAATTGTATGGTATCTTCATGTTAATTTCCTGGTTTTGATCATTGTACTATGGATACATAACATGTTGATATTTGGGGAAGTTGAGTGAAGGCTCTGCAGGAAATTTTTGTAGTATTTTTGCAACATTTTGCATGTCTGAAACTATTTCAAAATAAAAAGTTAGAAAAAGGAAAAGGAAAGGGGGCCAGTGCACCTGGAGGACACAAAGCAAGGGAAAGAGGCTGGCGAGGTGGGCATCCTGAGACCAGACAGAGACTTGTGGGTGATGTTAAAGATTTGGGTCTTTATCCCAAGAATAAGGGAAGACTTTGAAGGCTTATGAAGCCCTGGTGGCACAGTGGTTAAGAGTTTGGCTGCTAACCAAAGGCCAGCAGTTGGAATCCACCAGCTGCTCTTTGGAAACCCTGTGGGGCAGTTCTCCTCTGTCCTATAGGGTCGCTATGAGTTGGAATCGACTCGACAGCAATGGGTTTTGTTGGGTTTGAAGGCTTATAAACAGGGCAGTGACAGATTAGACTGGCATTTTCCATAGATCTCTCTGGCTGCAGTTGGCCAATGAGTGAGCAGCAGGCAAGAGTGCATGTGGGGAGATCAGTAACAGGATATTGCAGTCTTGCAGGAGAGATGATGATGCAAGCTTGGTCTAGGGTGGTGACAGAGAGAACGGACAAGCGTGGTGAGGTTCTGGAGATATTTAGGAAGTAAAATCATCAGAATGATGTAGGTGTGGAAAGGGGAAGAAGGTGTCAAGGGTGAGAGTACATTTCCAACCTGCCCAACTAGGGAAACAAAGAAGCTATTCACACAACAAGCAACCACTGGAAAGGAAGAGGCTGAAAAGGGAGTCGTGCAGGTTGTGAGTCCAGCCTTGGGTTGTTTGAGCTAGAGGTACCTATGATGGATCCAAATAGTGATGTTAGAAAAAGCAGTTGCATTTTAGGGGACTGAAACTCAGAGGCAAAATCTGAGGTGGAGATAAAAATTGATCATTGAAGCCAATTGTCCCCAGAATAGGGGGAGAGACATATAAGCAAATAATTTAGCCTACAAAGTGCAAAATTCGAGTTTTGAATAAAGTTTGGTGGGAGCAGAGAGGAGGAGAAATTACTAATGTGGATAAGTCAGAATGGGTTCCACAGAGGAAGCTTAGAAGGATGGGTAGCATTTTGTTAGGCTCCATCAGAGGAAGCGTCAGATGATCTACATGGCCATTCCTCTACTTCATTAATTGGGAGGCAGTCCAGCTCCACAGTCTAGCTCAGCTACTAGCCAACTCCCTAGACTCTAGGCCATCCTAGGTCAGCATCGAGGCAAACACAAGTGGAGAGAAGACGGTGGATTTTCAGTTCTCCAACTGCCTTTCTTTGCTCTTGCACTTAGTGAGTGCGTTTTGAACTTTACTGGTGGCTCATGAATCGTCCAGAGTTTTTCTCCTCCCTCTCTTCTGCAACTCCCTCCCATCAAAAGTGCCCAAACCATATCCACAGGGCGCTGGATCCATTTCTAAGGTGACCATTCTTTTAAAAATTACTTTTTGGAGAGATAGTGGAGAGACTGGAACACTTATACACTGTTGGTGGGAATGTAATATGGTACAACCACTTTGGAAATAGATTTGGTGCTTCCTTAAAAAGCTAGAAGTAGAAGTACCATATGATCTAGCTATCCTGCTCCTTGGAATATATCCTAGAGAAATAAGAGCCTCACACGAATAGATACATGCACACCCATGTTCATTGCAAAACTGTTCACAATTCGTATTAAATTCACAAGTCATATAAAACATTTAATGAACTAGGAATGAGCAGCTGGTAGTTGAAATGACAATAAACAGTACCATTTACACTAGCATCAAAAAATAGGAAATAAATAACAAAGTGTGGCATAACAAAATACATGCAACACTGGAACAATGAAAGCTACAAAATATTGCTGAGAGAAATAACCCGCAACCCGTTGCCATTGAGTCAATTCTGACTCATAGCGAGCTGGAGAGAAACAAAGGAGACTTAAATAAATGGAAGATATTGTTTTGATATCAGTTCTTCCAAAACTGATCTATAGAATCAATGCCGTCCCAATATAAATTCCAGTAGATTAAACAAAAAAAGAAATTGATAAAATGATTCTAAAATTTATGTAGAAATGCTAAAGATCTGTAATAGCCAAAATAATTTTTAAATAGAAGAGCAAAGTTGAAAGACTTATACTACCCAATTTTGAGATTTACCATAAAGCTACAGGAATCAAGACAGTGTGGTATTGGTGTAAGGACAGATATACAATCAAAGCAACAGAACAAAGTCCAGAAACTGACTCATATGTGTACGGACAATTGATTTTTCACAAAGATATCAAGGTGATTAGTGGGGGAAATAATAGTCACTTCAACAAATGATGCTGGCTATGCTTATATTTATAGAAAAAATATAGCAAAGTATCTACATCCAGGATATCTAAGAACTCTTAGAACTTAGTAAGAAACAATCCAATGAAAATTAACAAAATATTTGGACAAACTCTTTATGCAAGAAGATATATGATTTGAATTGCCAGGTAGCACATGAGAAAATACTCAGTATCATTATTTTTCAGGACATGCATGTTAAAACCCAAAAGAGATACCATAACTACCCATTAGATTGTCTAAATTTAAAAAGACCATCCACATCAAGTTTGGCAAGAATATAAGCAATGGAGCTCTTATACATTGCCGGTGGGAAGGCAAAACTGTGCAACCACTTTAGAAAATGGTTTGGCAGTTTCTTAAAGTTAAAAATAGACTTATAACCCAGAAATCCTACTCCTAATATTGATGCAAGAGAAATGAAAGCATATATCCACAGAAAGACAGGTACACAAACGTCCATAGAAGCTTTATTCACAATGGTCAAAAACTGGAAATAACCCTAATCCCATTGATAGGTGAAGAGATGAACCAATTGTCTTAGATTCATACACTGAGATGCCTTTCGGCCATGAAGAGAAGAAACAACTGTTGATACAATGACATGGATGAATCTCAAAAACAATACTCCCAGTAAAAGACGCTTGTCACACAAAAGAGTATGTACTGTACAATTTCATTGACATAAAATTCTAGAAAAGACAAATCTAGAGTGACGGAAAGCAGATCGACGATTGCCTGGAGCTAGGGATGGGAGGAGGATTGGAACACAACGGAACTTTCTGTTCTGTATCTTGATTGTAGTAGTGGTTACTTGGATTATTACTCGTCTGAATCATCAAAATGTACATTTTAAACAGGCTCATTTTATTGTATTTAAACTAGACCTCAATAAAGTTGATTTAAAAAGCATTTAATGAGTAGAAAATAAACACTATACTACACAAATCCTATATCAAATTGTGAGTAGGCTCCAAGTAAAAGCAGTTGCTGTCAAGCTGACGGCAACTCATGGCCACCCCGTGGGTGTCAGGGTAGAACTGTGCTCAATAGGGTTTTCAACGACTGATTTTTTGAAAGTAGATCTGCAGGCCTTTCTTCTGAGGTGCCTCTGGGTGGTAACAAACCTCCAACCTTTTGGTAGCAGCCAAACATGTTTGCCCCACTCAGACTCCTAGGCTATATTTAAAGTGTAAAAATTCCTGGGAGATCTGTCTGCAAAACCCAGTCACTTCATGACTATCCCAAGTTCTTCCCTGGAGCTACCCTCCTGGACTTGGTGTGAGATCTTGCCATTCTGTTGTGCTGAGTGTGAGTCTTCTCCGTTTTAGTTGAAGACCTTGTTCTGTTTCTGACTCTGGTCGGGCTGCCTGATTTTGGGGGCTGTGATCTTTTCTTCCTACCTTCCCACAACCCCCCAAGCGTGCAGGTACTTAAGCTTCCCTAGCCAACTCTCCCCCTGAGGCCCAAGTCTTTTCAATGTCCTCAGAGAGAGAGAACTTAACTGCTTTTGCCCCTATTTTCTCTCTCTGTCTCTTTTTTTTTTCTCTTCTTCTCACTATTTATTCTATCTGGGCCCCCAAATCATGTCCTATTTCTATTGAGCTCTCCTAGAAATTTTATACCTGCTCAGTTCTTTAACTCCCACCCCAATTCTATGTCCCCATATCACTGTGACCCAGTACAGGAGATGGCTCCAGAGCTCCCTTTGATTTCAGAGTCTCCTAAGGATCAGGAAAGAATGGGATGGTCCCAAATTAGCCAGCAGCCATCAAGGCAATGGCTTTTGTGTTGAGATTTTTAGCGAAATCTTCCCTTGAAGAATGACAGTTGGCCATTTGCCCCAAAATAATCTATTTAAATGCCTTTAAATTTTGGGTTCTCCCTCTTTCTACAGGATACAGTTTAAACTCCTTAGGATTGCCCAGGAGTCCCTGGGTGGTGCAAACAGTTAAGTGCTCAGCTGCTAACTGAAAGATTGGATGCTCAAGTTCACCTAGAGGCACCTCAGGAGAAAGGCCTAGTGACGGACTTCTGAAAACTCAGCCATTGAAAACTCTCTGGAGCACAGTTCTACTCTGACACACATGGGGTTGCCATGACTTGGGGTTGACTCAATGTGAAATGGTAGCAGAGCCCAAGATCACCCATAACCCAGTCTTTTCATATGCCTAGAAACCCCACCTTTGTCCTGCACCTAGTGAACTCCACTTGGGAATACTCCAAGTCTCAGTTAAAAAGTACCCTCCTGCGTGAAGGCTTTCCTGAGTTCCCAAGTGAGAGTCAATCAGCTCTCCTCCCTTAGAGCTTTATCCGTCTCTGTTATAGCACTTACCACAGTCCCGGAGTGATTCATCTGTCTGCACCTCTCACCTCCCCAAACCTCCAGCTTAATGAGGGCAGAAGAGCATCGTACTCACCTTTTATAACTCCCATGCCTAGCACTCCTCCTAACCATGTAACTCCCAAATATTTATTACTGTGGTGCTTGGTGCTATAAGAGACACACAAACTGAGGAAGGCTCAGTTTTTTTAATAAAATTTTATTGTGTTTTAGGTGAAAGTTTACACAGCAAATTGGGCTCCCATTTAACAAATCTTATACAAACTGTTCCATGCCGTTGGGTACAATTTCCACAATGTGTGAGCATTCTCATTATTTCCATTCTGTTTATTTTGTTTTCATTGATCTAGCTTCCCTTCTTTTCTTGTCTTCTTGTCTTTGCTTTTGGGTGAATGTTGACCATTTGGTCTCATTTGGTTTATAGTTTAATTTAAAGGAGTGCATTACTCATGGATGATACTGTTTATTTTACAAGCCAATCTATTATTTTTCTGAGAGGTGATCTCCAGAAATAGTTTCAGTTCCAAGTTCAAAGGCTATCTTAGCATGATAGTCTCAGGGGTTCCTCTAGTCTCTATCGGTCCAGTAGGTCTGGCCTTTTTTAGGAATTTGAATTTTGTTCTACATTTTTCTCCCGTTCTATCCGGGACCTTCTATTGTGTCCCTGGTCAGAATGGTAGGTAGTGGTAGCTGGGCACCATCTAGTTTTTCTGGTCTCAGTTTAGAAGCGGTCGTGGTTCATGTGGGCTATTAGTCATGTGGACTAGTTTCTTTTTTGAGACAAGGCTTATTTTTTATCCCACAGAGCTTGCAGGCCAGAAGGAGAGAAAAAACATTCATATAACTGTAATGCAAGGTAAAAGGTAGTGTAGGAAATATTAAATTTTTTTTATTGTGCTTTAGGTGAAAGTTTACAGAGCAAATTAGTTTCTCATTAAACAATTAACCCACAAATTATTTTATGACATTGGTTGCCAACCCCACGATGTGTCAATACTACCCGCTTCTCCACCGTGGGTTCCTGTTTCCGTTCTTCCAGTTTTCCTGTCCCTTCCTGACTTCTTGTCTTTGCTTCTGGGCTGGTGTGCCCATTAGTCTCATATACGTGATTGGACTATGAAGCATGACTCTCACATGTGTTATTGTTGGCCCTATAGACCTGTCTAATCCTAGGCTGAAGGGTGAACCTCAGGAGTGACTTCTCTACTTTGTTAAAACGGTGTCTGGGGGCCATACTCTAGGAGTTTATCCAGTCTCTTTCAGACCAGTAAGTCCGGCCTTTTTTTTTTTTGGTGAATTTGAATTTTGTTCTACATTTTTCTCCGGCTCTGTCCAGGACCGCCTATTGTGATCCTGGTCAGAGCAGTTGGCGGTGGTAGCTGGGCACCATCTAGTTGTTCTGGGCTCAGTCTGGTGGAGGTTGTGCTAATTGTGGTCCATCAGTCCTTTGGACTAATCTTTTCCTTGTATCTTTGGTTTTCTTCATTCTCCTTTGCTTCAGCTGGGATGAGACCAGTAGATGTATCTCAGACAGCCACTGGTAGGCTTTTAAGACCCGAGAAGCAACTCACCATAGTCATTTGTAAAACATTTTCTTTATAAACTTTGTTATGCCAGCTGAGCTAGATGTCCGCCCAGACCATGGTCCCCAGGCCTCAGCTTAGTAACTCAGTCCCTTAGGGAGTTTGGACATGTCTGTGAAGCTTCTATGACTTTGCCTTGGTCAAGTTGTGCTGACTTCCGCAGTACTGTGTACTGTCTTACTCTTTACCAAAGTTACCACTTATCTGCTATCTAGTTAGTGTTTTTCCCTCCCCTCCCTCGTAACCAACAAAAACTGTTCCTTTCTGTGTGTAAACCTTTCTGAGTTTTTATGATAGTGATCTCATACAGTACTTGTCCTTTTGTGATTGACGTTTCACTCAGCATAATGCCCTCCAGATTCATCCATGTTGTGAGACGTTCCGCAGATTCATCGTTGTTCTTCACCGTTGCATAGTGTTGCCTTGTGTGTCTGTACCACAGTTTGTATATCCATCCCTCTGTGGATGGGCACTCAGGTTGTTTCCATCTGAGATATTAAATATTAAATGTTGAGCAGGACTCGAACAGCAAAGGAGTAAGTTTCAAGGTTGGAAAAATTGGTACAGATGTTTGAATTTACCTAAAAATAATTGCTAATTTTTCCTGAGTGTTCTTTCTGTGCCAAGGACCATGCTAAGCATTCACATGGATAATCTTATTTAATCCTTACAACTATATGAGGTAGATATTATTCTTATCCCCGTTTTGTACATAAAGAAATTAAAACATAAGGAGCCTAAATGGTTGTCCCCAGGGTAACATAGCAGGCAGTGCCAAGAATTCTGGGGTCCCTGGTGGTGTACAGGGTTAAATGCTCAACTGCCAGCTGTAAGACTGACAGTTCACACCCACCCAGAGGAGCCTTGGAAGACAGGCCTGGAGATCTGCTTCCAAAAGTCACAGCTTTGAAGTCTCTACAGAGCAATTCTGCTCCACACACATTGGGTTATCATGAGTCAGAATTGACTCGACATTAACTAATGACAGCCAAGAATTTTGACATTAGAGTATCTTAGCAGATTACCCACTGGGACCCATTGCTCCTAACACTTTTGTGTGTGTATGTGTAATTAAAAAAATTGTTGTCATTGTGAAATGCATCATTCTGTGAATACGGTCTATGTAAAATAAATGCACAAATAAAAGAATATTAATAAAATTAACACCCACCTACCTATCACTCAGCTTAAGAAACAGAACTCTAGTGGTACCTTAGAAGAACCAAACCTACTTTATTCTCTGCTTACAGGTGAGAATCTGAGAACATTCCCGAATAAGCTTGCTGCGTGCTATTTTCCGTCTCTGAATCTCCTTTCCAGGGAACTCAGCTTGTTCCCTGGTTGCTACCAGAAATGGTCCAGCAGACTTTAAAGTGGGATTTGGAAGATAGCTAACAGGTAGGTGGTGAGGAGAGGGGGACTCTGCTCCATACACTCATTCAGGGACCCAGGTCGATGGAGCCTCCTTCATCTTGTAGCTGTACCGTTCAGAACACAATGTCTCCATGAGCTCAGAGGCAGGACAAGGAAGGCAGGGGGTTAAGTGCTGTTTTCACCCACGCCCCATGACCCCTGCCTAGCTGCAAGGAAGATAATCTTCCTGTGTTCCCAAAAATAGAAGGATGAAATGGGATTTGGTGAAGCATAGATTATCTCTGCTACAGAAATGTATCTAGATTTTTGGCTTGAGCAATTAAACAGGTGTGTGTGTGTGTGTGTGTGTGTGTGTGTGTGTGTTGGGGAAATAAGTAAGTTAAATCTGTGATGTCTATTAGGTACTCAAATGGAGTTTCAAGCTGCTGTTGTTGTGAGCTGCCATTGAGTTGGCCCTGACTCGTGGGGACCCCCATGCACAACGAAAGCATATGATGCCAGGTCCTGACTCATCCACGTGACTGGTTTCAGACGGAACCTGTTGTGATCCGGATATATCCTTCCAGAGAAGGATGTAAAAAACAAAAAAGAAATTTTCCCTGAGACTCCTGCGATCCCTAAAGATAATCACAGTTGACAGAGACATAATAGAGGATATATCCTTCCAGAGTTTTCCATGCATATACAAACAGAAAAAATATATTTTTATGTATTTTATGTATGTATATAATAATATGATGCTTTCTTTTAAAATAAGTATTTATAATATATTTAATGATATATCTTTAGGTATTTTATTTCAGCAATGCAGGTTTGCTTTATTCTTTTTAATAGCCACATAGTATTTTTTTATGAATATACTTTAATTTATGTATTGTGGTTGTGTTGTTAGGTGTTATGGAGTCACTTTTGACTCATAGCAATCTCTTGGGACAGAGTAGAACTGCCCCATAGGGTTTTCTAGGCTGTAATCGTCACCAGAGCAAATTGCCAGGTCTTTTCTGTCATGGAACTGCTGGGTAGGTTTGAACTGCTGAACTTTTGGTTAGCAGCTGCACACTTAACTGTTGGGCCACCAAACAAAAACTCAATCCATGGCCGTCGAGTAAATTTCAACTTAGCAACCCTGTAGGACAGGGTAGGACTAGAGTTTCCAGGACTGCCATCAGACTGCCACATCTTCCTCCTGTGGAGTCACTGGGGGGTTACAGCTGCTGACTTTTGGTTAGCAGCCGAGCACTTAACCACTGTGCCACCAGGGCTCCTTAATTTATGAATTAGTCCCCTATTAATGGACATTTAAATTATATCCAGATTTTTCTTTAAAGTGCAAAATTGCAGTAAGGATTCTTTACTCATATATTTTTGCACATTTGTGCAAGTATAATCTGTAGGATAAATTCCTAGAAGCTGAGTTGCCAAGTCAAGGGGTATGTGCAGTGAAATGATTTTTACAGATATTACCAAAAGCCCTTCATGGAAATTTTTTATATTTGAGCAACAATGTATGAAACAGACATTTTCTGCATATCCTCAGCTATACTGGTTTTATTGAGCTCCTAAGTCTTTGCCAACATATGTTAAAAAAAAAAAAAAAGGTGTCATTTTTGTTTTCAATTTTCATTTCTTTCCTAAGTGCCCGCATTTCATTCTTTTAGCAAAAAGAATGTAACACAGGTACAGAGAGACCTTCACCTGCAGGAAAAGTTGTTTGTAGTCAGCAACATTTTACATGTGGAGGCGTCCTTCGGCCTAATAATTTCCAAAATCCAGAGATTTTCATGAACCAATTAGCTTTCAGAAACCTCCAGCAAAGGTGGAGTAAGAGACAGTTTATAAATGATCGTGTTGATAGAAACAGTGATGTGGGTGTGCAGACATGATTTGGACCCTGGCTGCTCTCTCTCTCCGTCTGCAAGGACTCTGGTTGGCATGGTTCAACAGCTAGAACATGCTGCTGCTCATTTGGTTTCCACTTTTGGGGGCTGGCAGAGCAGCAGCTGTTTCGAGTTTCATTAAGAAGGCGTGGATTAACACTCGGCTCCTTTTCTTGTTTTCATTGCACCTGCCCTGTAATCATCCTATTGGGTGTCACGGGTGGTGTAGGATGAACAGATCTAGGGGAGGGGAGTGAAAGGGGGAACTTGGAGCTGTCAGTCTCTGTACAGACTTCTGCTGCTCTCCCCATCCCTAGGTCCTCTTTTGGAGCCCTCATTGGCTTCCTTTCACGTGGCAGGGATTGCCAGAACAACTGACCTCCTTGCTCACAGCCTCTAGCTGTGTGTGGACAGTGGAAAGGTTGTCCATCAGTCTATCTTGGAGAACATCATGTCAGGAACCCAAATAACAGGTATGTTCGGGGTCCTTTGTGGGTTCTAGCCCCAGACCAGCTCAGTGCCAGAGGGACAGCTCCTTCCTTCCCAGATGGTTTACTTGGGCCACGCAAAGAAGTCACTGTATAAGTTTATAAAGAAAATGTTCTATATTCTACCTTGGTGAGTAGCGTCTGGGGTCTTAAAAGCCTGTAAGCAGCCATCTAAGATACTCCACTGGTCTCACCCCTTCGGGAGCAAGGGAGAATGAAGAAAACAAGATACAAGGGAAAGATTAGTCTAAAGGACTAATGGACCACAACTACCACGGCTCCACCAGACTGAGTCCAGACCAACCAGATGGTGCCCGGCTACCACCACTGACTGCTCTGACAGGTCCTGGACAGAGCTGGAGAAAAAT
The DNA here is from genome assembly GCA_030035585.1 of Dugong dugon. Lineage (NCBI taxonomy): Eukaryota > Metazoa > Chordata > Mammalia > Sirenia > Dugongidae > Dugong > Dugong dugon. The sequence continues at coordinate 189,252,976 of CM057465.1, forward strand.
GTAGAAAAAATTCTAACTCACAAAAAAGACAAGAATTACTGACCTGACAGAGACTGGAGAAACCCCGGGAGTATGGCCCCCGGACACCCTTTTAGCTCAGTAAGGAAGTCACTCCCGAAGTTCACCATTCAGCCAAACATTAGACAGACCCATAAAACAAAATGAGAATGATGGGGCACAATAGTCCAGGCACAAGGACTAAAAGGCAGGAAGGGACAGGAAAGCTGGTAATAGGGAACCCAAGGTTGAGAAGGGACAGTGTTGACATGTCGTGCTGTTGTTAACCATTATCATAAAACAATATGTGCACTTTTTAATGAGAAACTATCTGTTCTGTAAACCTTCATCTAAAGTACAATAAAAATAAATAAATAAATTACAGCCTAGAAAACCCTATGGAACAGTTCTATTCTGTCACATAGGGTGGCTATGCATCGAAATCGACTCAATGGCAATTAAAAAAAAAAAAAAGTCACTGTGTAGCATAGTGCTGAGACACTCAGGTTCTGGAATCTGATAGACATGGGTTTGAATCTCAGCTCATCCAGTCAATTGCTGTGTGGCCTTGAGAAATCTGCCTAACCTCGCTGTGCCTCAGTTTTACAGATGCTAATCATATCTAACTTTTAGGCTGTGAGGTTTTCAATGGGATAATCATGTATAAGATCAATGTTTGGCCTCCCACAAATATTCGGTGAGTGTTAGCTGGTATTATTACAACTGGCCCGTGAGACTCTGAGAATCCTGATACAGAAAATCTATATTCTATTTTCAGGTCTAAGCGACAGTAAGCTCATTAACTCCAGTGTTTATCAGAAGTCAGCTTTTTTTTCCCACCTTTCTTGATCTACCTCATCTGGTTTGTTGTCTTACTTTTCCTGTGAAGACTCGTTCTTTTATCAGCAGGCTCAGGAAGGAAGGAGATGAGGCTCTGTTTAATAGTCTCACCTAGTTATACACACTTCTGCAGTTTCTTCTATGTGGCCCACAAATGTCGTTGTTGACTAGGGACAGCTACACTGGTGAAATGGCTCGGCATCGATGGTACTAGATGTGGGGAACTGAGAGAGGGGAGAATGTTCCGCTCCCTGGGCGAATGGGGTTGAAATAGAGGAAGAGTCAGAAACATCTCCAGGGTTTAGTATTTCCCTTTGTGTCCAAGCCCCTTGTATTAATTAGTGTGCATGAAACTGAGGGGGTTGGGGGGAGGTCCATGACGCCTTCCACGGGTTACCGCCATGTTCCTTCGCCATGAGATCGCTTGTTTCTACTAGAACACTCCCCATCTGGTGCAAAGTTAATCTACTCTCTGAGGCAGCGAGTGACCAAGAGGTAATTGCTGTGTGCTCTGGTCAAACAGGAGCCCTGGTGGTGCAGTGGCTAAGAGCTCAGCTGCTAACCCAAAGGTCGGCAGTTTGAATCTACCAGATGCTTCTTGGAAACCGTAGGGGGCAGTTCTGCTCTGTCCTCTAGGGTCACTAGGAGTTGGAATCGACTCAACAGGAGTGGGTTTTGTTTTATTTTGTTTTTTTCTGGTCAAATAACAAGTAAAAAATTGAAAAGAGTGATATAATATGGAAACGTGACTGAGGGAGCATGGTCTACAGAGAGGACAGGTCCAGAACCATTGAAGGCTGAGGAGAGTTTAGGGCTCACACCTAAGTTATAGGTGATGAGAGAAGTATAAGGGACGGAATAGTTACATTCCACCAAGAGTAAACAACGGCTATACCCCGACTGTGAAAAATTCTGCAAGAAAACTGGCCCAGAGTCTTCAAAAAGTTAAAGTTATGGGAAAAAATGAGAGACCATCCTGTATGAAAAGGGTCTAAAAAGACAAAACCCAAAAGCAATGTATAAAGCTCAGTTAGGGCCTTGTTCAAAGAATTAAAAAAGACAGAGCCATGAAAACCATTCTGGGCACACTTGGAGATCCTGCAGTATGAGCTGATTCTTAGGTGGTATTGTGGAATCATTGTCAATTTTTCTGGGCATGGTCTCGTCATTGTGGTTGCTAGGGGAATGTTCTTATTGTTAGGGAGTGCCTGCTATAGTAGCTAAGGGCAAAGCATCATGATTTATGGAGCTTATTTTCCAATGATGAGAGAGAGAGAAGAGGGCAGGGAGAGCAAGAGAGAGAGCAAGACTGAGAACAAGCAAACGCAGCAACCACACTAACCATCGTTGGATCCAGGTGGAGGGTCTACTGGTGTTCGTTGTACTGTTCTGTTTTTTTTAAACTCTTCTTTACAACTTTTCTGTATATGAAAAATTTACAAACTAAAAAACAGGGAAGTAAAGGACAGTTTATGGATCTAGGAACTAGCACAAATCTTTGATGGCTTTTTAACAAATTGTAAAAATACACTGCGAGAGTCAGAGCTCAATGGGACTGCCTTGTTTTTCCAGGACTCAGAAGTTTTCTGCCTGTGACAGGGTGCAGTCACCACTTTTCTGTTGCTCTCTATTTAGTGGAAAATATTTGAGTTTTCCTTCTCTGACAGGTTTCTGCCTTACGCAGTTCTGGCTTTCGCAGGTTTCGCTGTATATAGCACGTTTGCCAATTTAACATTTTTCAAGTATACGATTTAGGGTTATCGATTACATTAATCATGTTGTGCAACCATCACCCATAACCCTTGCCAAATTTCCCATCGCCATAAACAGAAAGTCACTGCTTCCTGAACAATGACTCTGCCTTTCCCCCTCCCTCCCACCCCCAGTAACCTCTAATAACCTTGGTCTCTATATATTTGTCTACTCTTGTTGTTTCATATAAGTGAGATCAGACAGTATTTTTCCTTTGTGATTTCCTAATCTCATTCAGTATAACGTTTTCAAGGTTCATTTATGTTGTGGCATCTATTGGGACTTTCTTTCTTTTTATAGCTGAGTAATATTCTGTTGGAACCCTGGTGGCATAGTGGTTAAGAGCTCGGCTGCTAACCTAAAGGTCAGCAGTTGAAATCTACCAGCCGCTCCTTGGTAACCCTACAGGACAGTTCCGCTCCATCCAGTAGAGTCACTATGAGTTGCAACCGACTGAACAGCATTTAACAACAACAGTGTTCCATTGTATGAATATATCATATTTTGTTTATCCGTCCATTCATTGATGGAAATTTAGGTTGTTTCCACCTTTTGGCTATTGTGAATAGTGCTCAGTGAACATTGGTGTACTTCTGTCTGTTTTCAAGTCTCTTTGGTATATACCTAGTAGAGGAATTGCTGGGCCATATGGTAGTTTTATGTTCAAATTTTTGAGGAACCGCCAAACTGTTTCCCACAGTGGCTGTACCATTTTGCACTCTCATCAGCAATGGATAAAGGCTCCAATTTTTTCCACATTCCCACCAATATTTGTTATTTTCCTTTTTTTTTTTTTATCTTAGCCATCTCAGTGGGAATGAAGTGGTATCTCATGGTGGTTTTGATTTGCATCTCTCTAACGACTAATGGTTAAAGGAAGAAGCCCAAGCTGCACTGAAATCATTGGCAAAAAATAAGGCTCCAGGAATTGACAGAATACCAATTCAGATGTTTCAACAAACGGATGCGGCACTGGAGGTGCTCACTTGTCTACGCCAAGAAATTTGGAAGACAGCTATCTGGTCAACTGACTGGAAGAGATCCACGTTTGTGCCCATTCAAAGAAAGTTGATCCAACAGAATGTGGAAATTATCGAACAATATAATTAACATCACATGCAAGTAAAATGCTGCTGAAGATAATTCAAAAATGGTTGCCACAGTACATTGAGAGGGAACCACCAGGAATTCAAGCCAGATTCGGAAGAAGACATGGAACAAAGGATATCATTGCTGATGTCAGATAGATCTTGGTTAAAAGCAGAGAATACCAGAAAGATGTTTACCTGTGGTTTATTGACTATGCAAAGGCATTTGACTGTGTGGATCATAACAAATTATGGAAAAAGTTGCAAAGAATGGGAATTCCAGAACACTTAATTGTGCTCATGCTGAACCCGTACATAGACTAAGAGGCAGTTGTTCAAACAGAACAAGGGAATACTGCATGGTTTAAAATGAGGAAAGGTGTGTATCAGGGTTGTATCCTTTTACTATACTTATTCAGTCTGTATGCTGAGCAAATAATCCAAGAAGATTACAAATTAAATATCCAGAATAAAAAAGTGGGCATGATACAAGTTAATTCTGGAGATAAAACATGCCTAAAATAGATGTGAAAAGCCCATGGAAAAGGGATTGGATCACTATCACAGTCTTAATCTGAATCCTCTAGAAAGCAGAGCCTGAGATAGGATTAGAGTGTTAGCACCTTTTTTGAGAGGTGCAAGCCCAACACATTGCAGTGAAGACAAAAGGGAAGTGAGACAAAGGAAGACCAGGGCGATGTGCCACCATGTACTGTGTGGAGTCTGCTATGGCTTCACAACAAGCTCGAAAGACACACTGACAGCTCCGTAGCCTGCTCATGCAAGAGAGAAGGGGGGAAGCTTTTCAGCCCAGCACCCTAGTACCTCTTCTCTTCCACTGGTACAACCAGGGAGCTTACTCCACCACACTTTTGGGTTTGTCAGTGGCTATTCTAGAAGTCAAATTCTAGGCTCTGTGATGTGGTGTTTCATTCAAGTCTGAAAGTTGAGAGAGATGAGTGAATCTCATGAGTTGCACAGAGTGTCCCATACAAGCATTAACTATCATTTCCTGGTAACTGCCAAGCTGCTTTGTGATACTCAGAAATTTTTGTCCTATTGACTGGTGTAGTACCAGTTTAGACACCAAGTAGCATGATGATAATTTTCCATGCCCAGAGATACTTAATAAAGGCATTAGTCAGTAAGAAAGCAAAAATGTTTAAACTTCTATCACAGATACAGTTAAATTTTTATAAGAGCTATGATCAAGGAATTTTGCCAACAATTAAGGATACTGACCATGGCTTACGTCTACAGGTTCACAAGAACTAGAACTTTTTTATATTCAAGGCCTAAAATATTAATTATCTAAAACATTTACATTGTCTTAATTTTGGTTCCTTCAGAAGTTGGCTCAAAATACAAGGGCTTGAGTTGTTGTTGTTGTTGTTGTTAGCTGTGGTTGAGTTCACTCTGACTCATGGCGACCTCATGTATAACACCACAAAACATTGCTCCATCTTTATGATGGTTGATATGAGTCCATTGTGGCTATTGTGTTAATCCACCTCATTGAGAGTTTCACTTATTTTTGTTGACCCTCTACCAAACATAATGCCCTTTTCTAGTGACTGGTCTTCCCTGATGACTTGTCCAAAGTAAGTGAGTCAAAAGTCTTGCCATCCATACTTTTAAGGATCAAGGAGTTGAGTACAAGTAGTTTATTTAGGAGGTGAAGGAGACACCAAATAGGAGAATGGGAGATAAGAGAAGGAAGGAAATGGTGTGTTATCAAGCAAGTTATCGCTATGGGTAACTGGAGCATAATACTACTGGGGAACTCTGGGAACCAGAGTAAGACACACTCCTCAGAGTAATCTCATCCAAGGGATAAGGGAGCTGAGGTATTTATACACCCAGTTCTATTACTCCTTGGTTGAAAACACTCCCGGGGGCGTTACATCTCCGGAACTTCCAGCCTGTTTTGTGGGTGAAGAGTGGGCTCCAGATGTCAGAGAAATCCTTCAGGAAAGAGATGCAAATGTTGACAACTCAAAGTCAACTATAATGGAGGTATGAACAGGGCACCGACAAAGTAGAGCATGCTTGTTTTGTGCTGTCACATTTCCTCTCAAGTCATAATGACTCAGCAGACTCTATCAAATATTACGGGGGTCTGAAATTTAAAAAATGATTAATAATTCTGTCTTAGTTACCAAGTGCTGCTGTAACAGAAATACCACAAGTAGGTGGCTTTAAATATCATAAATATATTTTCTTACAGTTCCAGAGGCTAAAAGTTAAAATCAAGGTCTCAGCCATATTGATTGTTTCTGTAAGAAATCGCTCCTGATTTCTGGTTTCTGATGGAGATTCTTGAAGATTCTTGGAGTTCCTTGGTGTCTGTTTTCCCCTTGCGTGCCTGTCTCTGCATTTGTTCTGCTCTTTTTTATAACTCAGAAGTTATTAGGTTTATCATCCACCCTGTACCAGTATGACCTCAGTGGATTGATCAATTATGTTACATTAAACTGGATTATGGAAGGTCATTACATTACATTGAGATTACTCAATCAGGCTAAATTTAACTAGGAAGGCAACCAGACTTAGCAGACACATCAAACATAGACATACCTACAGAATACTCTCAAATTCAGTCTTAGCAGATGTTGCCTGAAAGCTCAGAGCATTCTGTTCAAGGACAGATGGAAAACTCTTTGTAGACTATATTAGCATAGGATGGTCTAGCAGAACTTAAGAGGTATTAATAAGATATTAATGCACCTTATTTATGCTTATTTATTTTATTCAAGCACAACAAACAGGCATGTTCTTCTCAGATAAAATATTTAAAGAATCAAAGCACCAAAAGACTTGTCTTCCATGTAAACACCAGTGCTACTGGAGCATGGCCTCTGTAGTTGGACCCTGGAGGGCGGCCTCTGCAGTTGTAGAGCGTGGACCCTGGAGGGCGGCCTCTGCAGTTGTAGAGCGTGGACCCTGGAGGGCGGCCTCTGCAGTTGTAGAGCGTGGACCCTGGAGCGCGGCCTCTGCAGTTTTTGTTGCTTCATGCATAAACAGTTCTTGTAACGGAGTGAGTGTTCTCAAACTGGGTTTGGTTAAAACCTTTTTATCATGATGGCCTCTAGTGAATGACTGCAATGTGCTTAACTCCTGTTCTTAGTATTTCTCAGTGGGGTGCTCACACTTGGAGTCCAAACTGACTAACTAGGGCTTTTCTTGGCTGATTACTGCTTAATGGTTTTTCTTACCTGAAAACGTCTCTGTATCCTATCATTTTGCTCCTTTTGCCCCATTTCTTATTTTTCTCAGGAACAAGTGCAATTCTTATAAACACTTTTACGAGCTGTATGAAATTGAAAATATGTGTCGTAGAAACTCTAAACTTAATTTGAAGAACATGAAGTAAAGAAAAGGCTTTGAAATACATGTAATTTGTCTAAATAATCGCTACTTACATGTTAGCGGTCTGTAAATTCCCAGTCATGGTGGCCCCTGGCAGGAATAATCACATAAGATCTTATCTGAGTCTCAGGATTTTATTTTCCATCTATAAAATGGGAATATCAACGGTACCTACCTTGGATGTTTGTAGCGAGGGTTAAAAAAGATTGTGCATACGAATCACTTAGTACTGTGCTCAGTTAGTTATTGTGCTCAGTTACATTAGCTCTTATTTGTGAGATATGTTTATTCTTGTTTGGAGTAGAAATTGAAGAAATGAAAAACTCACTTCCAACCCTGTTTTCTGATATGCCACATGCTGCTCTTGCTATTGATCTGATCCTCTCTTCTCCCTATGACCTTCAGTGGTCAAAAACGTGGTTGAGGAAAGGGAGAAGAGCCCCTTGCCTGATGAGGGAGTGTTTGGATGCACAGCAGGGGTCACCTTGGCTCCTGGATGGCCCCAGTGCCTCTGAAGTGATGGTGTGTGGTGGTGACTGGTTGAGTCCCCAAGGAGCCCAAAGAAAAGAGCTACATCAGTAGAAACAGTATCACTTCAGAGTCATGTCTATGCTTCAGTAAATTTTGAAATAGACATTTCCTTTGCAAACAAAAGCAAGCCTTTAATCCATCCTCTGCTTAGAGAGTATAGTGGGTTAAATAGTGCCTCCTCTCGTCCCCACCCAAATTCATGTCTACCCAGAACCTCAGCATGGGACATTATTTGGGAACAGGCTCTTTGCAGAGGTAATTAGTTAAGGATCTTGAGATAAAATCACCCTGGGCTTAGGGTAGGCTATAAATCCAATGAACGGTGTCCTTGTAAGAAGAGAACACAGAGAGACGCGCGGAGAAGACCGTCATGTGAAGACAGGAGCAGGGATCACAGTTACACTGCCACAAGCCAAGGAACACCTGGGGCCACCAGAAGGTGGAAGAGGCAAAGGATTCCTTCTCCTGAGCTTTCAAGGGGAGCACGGCACCCTGATTTCAGACTTCTAGCCTCTAGAATTGTGAGACAATGAATTTCTGTCATTTTAAGCTGCTCAGTTCATGGTAATTTTACAGCAGCCCCAGGAAACTAACACACACAGGAAAACACAACTTGCACCCATTTTGTGGAAATGGGAGAAGCAAAGCAACCTCTCCATCTCCTCCATGCCACCTTGTTTTCCCGATTCTACGTGGCACTTACCACACTAACACACAACGTGTCTTACTTGTTTGTTTCTCGCTCTACCCCCATTGCAACATATGCTCCGGAAGGGCAGGGATTATTTGTCCTGTTAACTTAGTATCTCTACTGCCTAGGTCTATATGTGGCATATAGAAGATGCTGAGGAAATATTTGTAGAACTTATGAATAAATGAAAGAATGAGCAATAGGCAGGAACCTTGGGGATTATCTAGTATTATGTTTTATTTTTATAAAGGACAAAAATGAGAGGAAGCATAAAGGCATTCCAGGGAGAGGAATAAATGCCTGCAAAGGCAGAAGGTCAGAAAGGACGAGGCTGTTCGGCCGATGGCCAAGAGCTCAGGGTAACTACAGTAGTGACTGGAGTCCTTGGGGTGGTGCAAATGACTAACATACTCAGCTGCTAACTGAAAGGTTGGAGGTCCGAGTCCACCCACCAGCACCCCGGAAGAAAAGACTGGTGGTCTACTTCTGAAAAAAAATCAATCACTGAAAATTCTGTGGAGCACAGTTCTACTTGGACACACACCATGATTCAGAATTGACTTGACAGAAACTGGGGAAAAAAAAAAAAAAGGTACTGATAGCTTGGGGTGGGAAGGGGGATATGAGCCTGGAAAGACAGATTGGGACCTGAGTGTGAATGAACTTGGGTATCAGTGAAGAATTTGGATTTAACTTGAAGCAGTGGAAAAGCAATGGATTTATTCAAAGGAGACACATTTAAAAAAAAAAAAAAAAGGCAAGGGATCTCTTTGGAAGCGGTGACAGGGATTGAATCAAGACTTGAGAAATGAGGGGCAGAAAGTGCAGGTGGGAGGTGTCAAGGACCTGAGTGAAGGCAGCTATGTTCTGAAGCATAACGGGTAGCATTGAGGACGGCTATGGTGTCACTAGGGTTGGTGTGACCCAGTGAGGTAACTGATGGTGTCACCTCCCCCAATGCTAATTACCACAATATTGTAGCTAGAACATCATAAAATCTGAAAAATCAGTGACTATAAATACACTAGCCGCAACGAAAACGACAGTGCGTGCTTGTGGGGCTTGCAGCCGAAAACACGTGATTCAAAGCATCCTTGTAACTGGGTAATAATGACAGATCTGATCAGAGCCCATTAGAAGGTTTAAAAAGTAAATGAGCATAGAGTTTTAGCCTTGTAGGTGTATTGACACACGTAAGCTGGGCTTGTGAAAAGTTTTTTTGTTGTTGTAACTAACTACAGGGATGTTTTTACAAAAAATAACAAATTTTGGCTGAAATACTACAAAAAAATTTTATAGACAGTCATTATGGCATCACCCCCTCTGACAGTGTCACCTGGTGCAGTCAGCATCCTCCACTCCCCCGCTAGTGACGCCACTAGAGGACGGTTTGGACGGAGAAGGGAGAGGCGAAGAAGCTGCAGAGAAGCAGCCCAGGATGATTCTGATGACTCAGCATGGCAGCTGAGTAGCTGGTACTGGAGAACATAAGAAATGGAGCAAGTTGAGGCAGCGAATATACATCTGGGGAGTTTGTGGAACACTCAAATGGAGATGTCCAGTATCAGTTGGACAGCTAAATCTGGAATTCAGGAGAGGTGGAAGCTAAGGACATATCACTGGGAGACATCGACAAAGATGAAGGCAGGAGAGTAGATGAGACCACCTGAATTGAGCACAGACAGAAAGAAAGGAAGCCAAGGACAGAACTTTTGGGAACAGGAAGTAAAGATCTCTATTGTGTGAACGTACTGTGTCCCACTGCACGATAACAAGCCAATTTCAACAGCTCAGAATTCTTCCGAGAAGGGCCATCTTTTGGTATTGTGTTAATATTTTTAAGGATTCTGTTCTGTTTGTCTTTTATAAAGCTGATGCAAAATAAACTAACATTGCTAATGTGGACAGGATAACAGACTCCATAGTAAAAGACAGATAATTATAACAAGGAGAAACATTAGGCTCAATCATCCAAGTAAACACAGGAAGTACAACTGATAGGCGGGAAATTAGACCTAGAAAACAAACAAGGTTTCCTGTTAGTGGAAGGGTAACAAAAAGAACTTAAAATGTTTGAAAACAGCCTTCATCCTGGATTATAGCCAGGGCACTATAGAGTCTCTACCTGATCAGTGGGGGAAAAAAATCATTCTTTCCTTTTTCTGTAAACCTACCTGGGCCCTTTTGTGGTTATGCAATCGTTGGTACTTACTAACAACTCCAGTAAAAAGTTTCAGCTTGATGACGCAAGTGAACTAGTCCTCTTGCTGTCTGACAAGGGGATTAATGATCTGACAAGGGGATTAATTCATCTAAGAGGAGGGCCACACAAAGAAGGGAGGAAGAAGAACATCTGTCCAAGTAGCTGCTCTTCACCTCTGTCGTTATGGCACAGGTTGGCTGCAATTCCTTCTCCCCACCACCTACACATCTTTGAACACGGAGTTCAGTTCAGGAATTCCCTCTCTGGGAAGCTGCTCTGAGAACTACACAGTCCTACACCCCACCTGCCATCTAAATACTCAAAGGCAAAGTTAGGGCACCTTCTGTGAGACACTATGAATTCTCTCTGGAAAATGTCTACCTCTGGGATTTATTTCATTTCATGTTATAATTATCTGTTTATCTGCTGTTCTCTACCTCTAGATCATGAGTTCTTCGGGGCCGGCACTCAGTACTTGTCATCTTTGCAGAAGCAGCAACCAGCATGGTGTCTGGCCCAGAGCTGACAAACAGAGATGTTGACTGATCAGCCCAGGGGTCTCTGTACATGGTTGGCTGGCTTGGCCCCACAGCCTGGAACCAACTTAGCTCCCCGTGTCTGGGCTTCTTTCTTATCCACTTATACCACCTCTCTTGAATACTGACAGTCTGAGGACAAAACTAAGGAGAATCCAGGACAGAAGGAAACTGGAAAATCTCTCCCAGCCAGAGGAGGCAAAAGAACCAAAGGGAAATGATGGACAGCCTTCAGCTTGTGCCTGAGAACCTACCACACAGGAAAACCAGTGAGAGACAGTGAAAACCTCTTAGGGATGGACAGAGAACTCCACCTTCCTCTGCAAGAGGCTTTTGGTCTTTTCACTTGGAGAGCTGGTGAGGGGGAGGTGATAATAGGCTTCTTCATGGGTTTCTGGCTTCACTGGAAGGTCCAAACAATTAACGTGCTCTGCTGCTGTGATAGTTAAGGTTGTGTGTCAACTTGGCTGGACCATGATTCTCACTGGTTTGGCAGTTACATAATGATGTAGTCATCCTCCATGATGTGATCAACAAATCAGTTGTATGGGGAGCTTCCTCAGGGGTGTGGCCTGCATCCAGTATATATATGGATGTTCTGGAAAAGCTTGCTTGCTTGCTCTGAATCCTGTATCTGACTCATCATCATCTGACCTCCAGTTCTTACCTGCCAATCTTTGGATTTGTCAGCCTCTGTAGGCTGTGTCTTACCTGTCAATCTTGGATTCATCAGCTACCACAGCCCATGAGCCAGTGGCCTGCTATGTGACCTGCTGATCTTGGGTTCGTCAGCCCCTGCAGATATATAAGTCAGGAGAAACCTTCACGGACTTGGGACTTGACAGCCTCTATAACCGCATAAGCCATTTCCTTGATAAAAATCTCTCTCTCTCTCTACATATGTGTGTGTGTGCATATATATATATATATATATATATATATATATATATATACACTAACAACGCCAACTAAATTCCCAAGTGAGGGCATTGATTGGGAATAAATGGGATCCTGAAACTCAGGGTGGGGACATACAGGCAGGTAATCAGGAAGCCAGAGACACTGAGCCCACTCCTGCCAACAGAACCAGCCCTCTTAAACCCATCTGAAGAGATCACTCCCTCTTTGTCTGCTAAGCCACCCTCCCTGTAAAACCATTATCCCCCACCTCAATCTGATGAGATTAACTAGCTGTGTCTGAAGAGCCTTTGTCTGAGTCATCACGTGGGGCAGCATCTGAGTCATTGCCTGTGGCATCACCTGGAGTAGATGCCTTACAAGACATTGCTGAATGTTCCCACTACCCACCCCATCACCCATTTTTGCTTCTGGACCTATAACTAGTCTTAAGTCCCAGCCAGCTCCAAAAGCTGACCCTGGAGGAGGTACACTACACTCCAAAAGAACAGCTTGACTTTTCTAATATGTACAAACAGAAACCTGGGGAATATGTGTGGGAATGGCTATTAAGGGTGTGGGATAATGGTGCAAGGAACATAAAGTTGTATTAGTCTGAATTTATTCATGTGCCCACTTAGCACCGGATTCTTCATTCAGTGCTTCAGCTTGAGAGGTTAGGAAAGGATCTAATAGTTTATTTGCTTTGTTCACTAAAGCATGGATTACATGGTAGTTTACACTAAATCAAGTTGAAGTGCCAGACCTGCCTTGGTATACTGTAGAAGAAGGTATCCAAAGGTTTAAGGAAATTGGCATGCTAGAGTGGATTTATCAGGTTAGACCCACAGATCCACACATGGAGTGCCCAGGGGACACACCTTTTAACACAACAAATTTGTGAAGGGAGCCCCAGCATCCTTGAAGACTGCTGTGATTGCTGTTTTATGTAAGTCAGATCTGACAGTGGGAACTGCCCTAACTGAATTAAGACACCTAACTACAATGGGGCTGATGGGACCCCGTGGTGGCAGGGGCCAAGTGGCGGCACTCAGTCGACAAAGACAAGGTAGACATGGTTACCATAATGGACAGTGCATTCGAAACAGTAATCAGAATAGTCTGACTCATATGGACTTATGGCAGTGGCTACTTAGTCATAGTGTCCCTAAGAGTGAAATAATTGGGAAATTTACTAAATATTTACTTGATCTGTACAAGCAGAATCACCAGAATAGAGAGTCACAGCCTGTCAATCAATTCCCAGACTTGAGCCACAATCCTTTGAATGAAGGGGAGGCTGGATCCCCTTGAAGAATGACCGCACTACACTGCTGAAAATTCATACTGTTAATCTTCCTCCCGGCCTTCCCCAAAGGGATCTGTGGCCTTTTATGAGAGTGAATGGAAAAGGAGATAATCAGACTTTGTTTCAGGGATTACTGGATACTAGCTCCAGCTGACGCTAATTCCAGGAGACCCAAAACTTCACTGTGGCCCACCAGTTAGATGGGATTTATGGAGATCAGGTTATTAATGGAGTTTTAGCTAAGGTTCTTCTCACAGTGAGTCCAGTGGGTCCCTGAAACCATCCTGTAGTGATTTCCCCAGTTCCGGAAAGCATAACTGGAATAGATATACTCAGTAAATGGCAGAACCCCCACAATGAATCCCTAACAAACGGAATAAGGGATATTATGGTAGGAAAAGCCCAGTGGAAGCCATTAGAACTGCCCCTACTTAGGAAAATAGTAAACAAAAAAACAATACCACATTTCTAGAGGGATTTCAAAGATTACTCCCACCATTGTGGAATTGAAGGATGCAGGGGTGGTGATTCCCACCACATCCCCATTCAACTCGCCTATTTGGCCTGTGCAAAAAAACAGATTGATCTCAGAGAATGACAGTGAATTATCGTAAAGTTAACCAGGTAGTGACTTCAATTGCAGCTACTGTTCTAGCTGTGGTTTCATTGCTTGAGCAAATTAATATATCTCCTGGTATCTGGTATGCAGCTATTGAGCTGGCCAATGCCTTTTTCCCGATTCCAATTTTGAAGGAATACCAGAAGCAGTTTGCCTTCAGCTTGCAAGGCCAGGAATACACCTTCACTGTCCTGCCTCAGAGGTATATCAACTCTCCAGCCCTGTATCATAATTTGGTTCAAAGGGAACTTGATCATCTTTCCCTTCCACAAGACATCACACGGGTCCATACATTGATGACAGTATGCTGACAGGACCTAGTAAGGAAGTAGTGTCAATGTTTCTGGACTTATTGGTAAAACACTTGTATGCTAGAGTGTGAGAAATTAATCTCACAAAAATTCAGGTGCCTTCCACCTCAGTGAAATTTCTAGGGGTCCCGTGGTGTGGGCATGTCAGGTTATTTCTTCTAAAGTGAAAGCTAAGTTGTTACATCTGGCCCTTCCTACAATTAAAAAGGAGGCACAACGCCTCATGGGCCTCTTTGGGATTTGGATATAACATATCCCTCATTTGGGTGTGCTACTCTGGCCTATTTATCAAGTGACTTGAAAAGCTGCTAGTTCTGAGTGGGGGGTCAGAATGAGAGAAGGCTCTGCAACAGGTTTAGGCTGCTGTGCAAGCCACTCTGCCACTTGGACCATATGATCCAGCTGATCCAATGGTGCTTGAAGTGTCACTGGCAGATAGAGATGCTGTTTGGAGTCTTTCGCAGGCCTTATTGGTGAATCACAGCGCAGACTCTTAGGATTTTGGAGCAATACTCTGCCACCCTCTGCAGATAGCTACTTTCCTTTTGAGAAACAGCTTTTGGTTTGTTATGGGACCTTAGTAAAGACTGAATGCTTAACGATGGGACACCAAGTCACCATGAGGCCTGAGCTGCCTATCATGAACTGGGTGTTGTCTGACCCACAGAGCATAAAGTCAGACGTGTACGGTGGCACTCCATCATTGAATGGAAGTGGTATATACGAAATTGGGTCCGAGTACATGAGTTACACGAGGAAGTGGCCCAAATGCCCATGGTCTCCACTCCTGTCACATTACCTTCCATCTCCCAGTCTGCACCTATGGCCTCATGGGGAGTTCCTTATGATCAGGTGACTGAAGAAGAGAAAACTGGTGCCTAGTTTACAGATGGTTCTGCACCATATGCAGGCACCACTCGAAAGTGGACAGCAGCAGCACTACAGACCCTTTCTGGGACCTCCCTGAAGGACAGTGGTGAAGGGAAATCCTCTCAATGGGCAGAACTTCGAGCAGTGCACCTGGTTGTTCACTTTGCTTGGAAGGAGAAATGGCCGGATGTGCGATTATAAACTGATTCATGGGCGGTGGCCAATGGTGTGGTTGGATGGTCAGGGACTTGGAGGGAATATGGTTGGAAAGTTGTTGACAAGGAGGCATGGGGAAGAGGTATGTGGATAGACCTCGCTGAATGGACCAAAGAAATGAACGTATTTGTGTCGCATGTGAATGCCCACCACAAATGACCTTGTCAGAGGAGGATTTTAACAATCAATGGATAGGATAAGATGATGTGTTCTGTGGATATCAGTCATCCTCTTTCCCCAGCCACCCCCATCATTGCCCAATGTACTCATGAACAAAGTGACCATAGTGGTAGGAATGGAGGTTATGCGTGGCTCAGCAACATGAACTTCCACTCACCAGTGCCAACTTGGCCACAGCCACTGCTGAGTGCCTAATCTACTAGCAGCAGAGACCAACAATGCGTCCCCGATATGGTACCATGCCTTGAGGCGATCAGCCAGCAACCTCGTGGCAGGTTGATTACATGCTTGCTCTTCCCTCATGCTTTGTTCTTACTGGGATAGACACTTACTCTGGATATGGATTTGCCTTCCCTCACACAATGCTGCTGCCAAAACTACCATCCATGGACTTACAGAATGCCATATCCCCTGTCATGGTATCCCACACAGCATGGCCTTGGATCGAGGCATTTGCTTCACAACAAATGAACGTGACAATGGGTCCATGCTCATGGACTTCACTGTTCTTAACATGTTACCCATAATCCCGAAGCAACTAGCTTGACAGAACAATGGAATTGCCTCCTAAAGACACAATTATGGTGTCAGCAAGGTGGCAATACCTTGCAGGGTTGGGGCAATGTTCTCCAGGAGGCAGTATATGCTCTAAACCAGCGCCCAATACATGGTGCTATTTCTCTCACAGCCAGGATTCATGGGTCCAGGAATCAAGGGGTGGAAACAGATGTGGCACCACTCACTATTACCCCTAGTGACTCACTCGAAAAATTTTTCTTCCTATTCCCACATCCCTATGCTCTGCAGGTCTAGAGGTCTTAGTGCCAAAGGGAGGAATGCTCCCATCTGGAGACACAATATGGATTCCATTGATCTGGAAGCTAAGAATGCCACCTGGCTACTTTGGGCTCCTTGTACCTCTGGATAAACAGGCAAAGAAGGGAGTTACCATACCGGTTGGTGTGACTGATCCTGACTACCAAGGGAAAATAGGATTGGTGTTGCATAATGGAGGCAAAGAAGACTATGTCTGGAATACAGAAGATCCCTTAGGGCGTCTCTTAGTACTACCATGCCCCATGATTAAAGTCAATTGAAAACTATAGCAACTCCATTCTGAAATGACTACTAATGGCCCAGACCCTTCAGGAATGAAGGTTTGGGTCACCCCACCAGGCAAAGAACCATGACCAGCTGAGGTGCTTGCTGAGGGTAAAGGGAATATGGAATGGGTGTTTGAAGAAAGTACTAAATACCAGTTAGGACCACATGAGCAGTTGCAGAAATGAGAACTGTAATTGTTATGAGTGACACTGTATGTCTTCCCTGTATGTGTGCATCAAATATTTTTGCTTTCCTCACTTACAAAATATAAGATGTAAATGGGACTAGTGTGTTTTTGGTTATATGCATTTTAGTTGTATCATAAGTGTGAGTACGACTTTGTAATTGTCTTTATGTAGAGATTGTGTATGGTTTAAGGAGATGTGTACAGGTGCCAAGTTGACAAGGAGTGGACTGTGATGGTTAAGGTTGTGTGTCAGCTAGGCTAGGCCATGATGCTCAGTGGTTTGGAAGTTATGTGATAATGCATTTTGTCAGTTATGTAATGATGTAGTTTGCCACTTATGTGATGATGTGATTTGACAGTTACGTAATGATGTCGTCATCCTCCATGATGTGATCTGATGTGATCAGCCAATCAGTCGTAAGGAAAGTTTCCTCAGGGTTGTCGCCTGCATCCAATATATATATGGATGTTCTTGCAAAGCTCGCTCACTCACTTACTCTGGATCCTGCATCCGGCTCATCATAATCTGACCCCCAGTTCTTGGGACTGGAATCAGCGACCTGCTGTACTGGCTTCCTGTCTTGGGATTCGTCAGCCTTCACAGCCTGTGAGCCAGCAGCCTGCCATCTTACCTGCCTACCTTGGATTTGTTAGACTCCGCCACCTGTGAACAAGCAGCCTTCTGTCTGACTTGCTAATCCTGGGTTTGTCAGCCCCTGAAGCTATGTGAGTCAGGAGAAGCCTCCAGCCTGATGCTTGATCCACGGACATGGGACTTGCCAGCCTCTACAACCGTGTGGGACATTTCCTTGAGATATATCTCTCTTTCTCTCTATATATACAGACGCTTCACTTGTTTTGCTTCTCTGGAGAACTCAACCTAAGACATCTGGTAATCGAAAGGTTGGAGGTGTGAGTCTACCCAGAGGTACCTCAAAAGAAAGCTTGGTGATTTACTTCAAAAAAAAAAAAAAAAAATCCATCATTGAGAACCTTATGGAGCACAGTTCTACTCTGACACACATGGTGTTGCCATGAATTGGAGTCAGCTCCGCAGCATCTTGTAAGTGTGTGCTGCCCTGACGCTTTACAGCTCTTGTAGCCAAATTCAATCAATGAGCGAGGTCTGTCTTTTCATAGTCATTCAGCATGAGAACACAGTCGAGACGACCTCTTCTATAGTAACTCGTGTTCTCAAATGACATTTCTATCATTGTCTTGTGGATTCTATTGGAATGTAAATTGGGTATTATTCTTTTTTTATTGTGGTAAAATATATGTAATGTAAAATTTGCCATCTCAACCATATTTGAAGTGTACGATTTAGCGGCGTTAATTATATTCACAATGTTGTACCCCCATCACCGCCATCTATTTCCAAAACTTTTTCAGGACCCAAACAAAACTTCTATGCTCGTGAAGCAATAACTGTCTGTTCTCCCCTCCTGCCAGCCCATGGTGACCTGTAATTGACCGTCTGTCTCATGAATTTTCCTGTTCTGAATACTTCATGTAAGTGGCATCATACAACATTTGGTCTTTTGTATCTGACTTCTTTCATTCAGTATATGTTTTCAAGGTTTATCCATGTTGTGGCACATATCAGGACTTCGTTTCTCTTTATGGTTGAATAATACTCCCTTGTACAAATGTACTACATTTTGTTTATCCATGCATCTGTTGGTGGACACTTGGAACTCTTTAATTACAGGGAATTTCAAACAAACACATAAGTAGGGAGTATACTGTAACATATCCCCAAACTCATCACCCCTCAACAACTGTCAACATTTGCTAATCCTGTATCATTTGTTCTCCCTCTCCCGTCTTTTTATTTTTCTCTAGAATGTTCTAAAGCAAATGCCAGATAACATAGTACTTCATCCTTAAATACTTTAGGGTGATGAACAGGATGCCATAATCACACCCAATTATCATAAATAATTCCTTTATATCATTTAACTGTTTATTATAGAATAGATAGCAAACCCCATTTTCTTATCCATAAGAAAACCGCAGCTCAATGACCAAGAGCACAGTGCCCAGTGTCACGTGGCTGTAAGGAAGGACGCTGCACAGACTGGCTTCCTCTGACCACAAGCTCAGTGCAATTCCCACGCTATCCCTGATGATGAAAAAATGAAGAAGTGGGGAGTTCAGTGGCAAAGACTCAGAGGCAAGATTCAGCTGGAGTGTTTCTCAGCAGGTAAAATATTACAGCTGCAACCCTTTGTTCTTTGTGAGACACGTTCAGAACTTTTCCTAGAATTAACCAAACAGTGCACTGTATACAGTACACACAACCCCTGCTGCTCAGCCCCTCTGTAGCCATCCCTGCACGGCTGGGGCTGTTTGCGGCTCTCAGAGGGAAACCCCAGGCTGACAGTGGATGTGAGGGAGGAAATGTCTCCATGGGCCTTCCCTGGATCTCAGGAACTCTAGTCTGTTCAAGAGTAGTATCTTAGCCATCCAGTGCTGCTGTAACAGAAATACCACGAGTGGATGGCTTTAACAAAGAGAAATTTATTTTCTCACAGTCTAGTAGGCTAGAAGTCCAAATTCTGGGCATCAGCTCCAGAGGAAGACCCTCTCTCTCTGTCGGCTCTGGAGAAAGGTCCTTGTCATCAATCTTTCCCCTGGACTAGGAGCTTCTCTGAGGAGGAACCCCGGGTCCAAAGGACATGCTCTGCTCCTGGCACTGCTTTCTTGGTGGTGTGAGGTCCCCCACTCTCTGCTTGCTTCCCTTTCCTTTTATCTCTTGTAAGATAAAGGGTGGTGCAGGCCACACCCCAGGAAAACTCCCTTTACATTGGATCAGGGATGTGACCTTAGTAAGGATGTTACAATCCCACCCTGATCCTCTCTAACATAAAATTACAATCACAAAGTAGAAGACAAACACGCAGTACTGGGAATCATGGCCTAACCAAGTTGACACATATTTTGGGAGGACAGAATTCAATCCCTGACAAATAGTATGAAGTCCATAGCCTGTATACCATCACTTCCCTGAAGCCTGGTGCATGCTGCTAGAAAGGAAAAGGAAAAAAGTCTAGAGGAGGGGATAGGAAGAGCCATGTGCTACCAAGCTTCCCCTGGAGAGGAACGAGAGGTGTGGTGCAGTAGTCAACCTGGGGGGCTCCCAGATAAGGCTTCAGTTGATTATCTTGGTCAGGGACCTGGCTCTGTTTGGAATTTCATCCCCTGTATACTTGCTCTGGAGGGCAGGCCTGGTGATCTACTTCCAAAAGGCCACAGTCCTGAAAACCTACAGAGCACAGTTCTACTCCGCACTCACAGAGTTGCCATGAGTTGGGATCGACTCAACGGCAACTAACAAGAATGCCTGCTTTGGCTCTTTTTGAACAAGACAGCTGTTGGGATGCTTCTCTCAGACAGCTGATGTTCACTTAACTAGGCAGACAGTGGGGCCGTAGTATATCATGCCACACAAGGGAACGAGAAAGGGTCCCAGACCCTTTCCAAAAGGAAAACAGGCACGGGATGGAGTAGAGGGTGGGTCAGAGCAGCCCAGGACTGTGGGAGTCCTCAGTAGGAGAGGTGTTTATTTTGGTTCTCCTGAGTCATCAGCTTCCCAGGCTTCCCAGCTGCAAAACTGTGTCACTTCTGATGTTGAAATGTGGCTGTGAGGCAGGATACTTCAAGACAAAGGAAAGATGACTTTTCAATAATAACAACAAATCAACAGAGATATGCTAACTAGGCCGCGGGGTCAAGAGTCGGTCATCGTCAGATTCTAGACCGAAGGCTATTTCAGAGTCCAAAGAGGCCACACGGACACTGTCAGCCAGAGAAGGTTAGTTCAGAATTCAGTAGAATGGTTTTTATTTTCCCTAGGTAAAAGCCCAGCTCACTATTGCATCTTTACCGTTCCCAAAAACGTAGTGTTCATGTTATTATGCTGTGTAACACACAGACATATATACATTTAATCTTTGGTATATACCAAGTATTAAGTTAAAAAATATAGGAAGATTACAGGAAGAAGTTCTTCCCACTGTTTTTGTTGTTGTGTGCCATTGAGTTGGTTCCAACTCATAGTGACCCTATATGAGGAGGTAAAACTGCCCCATAGGGTTTCCTAGGCTGTAATTTTTACAGGAGCGGATTGCCAGGTCTTTTCTCCTGCTGAGCCGCTGGTGTGTTTGAACTGCCTAAGCACAACTAAAAACCCTGACATTACGTGTAAAAAACATTAAGAAGAATCTGAACGGTGGAGAGAAGAAGGCAGACCAGCTAGAGACCTCAGGACCCAAGAAATGACACGGTGGAGAGTTCCCTGGGTTTTCTTTTTGCCTCATATGCCCCAGACTTCGAGCTGAAGAAGCTGGCCACCTGGAAATGCCCATGGGCACAGACCAAAAAAGCCTCAGCAAAAGCCTGCATTCTCAGGTCAGAGGATCAGGAAAGGGGCAACTGGTTGTTGTTGTTAGGTGCCGTCAAGTTGGTTCTGACCCATAGGGATCCTGCGTACTGCAGAACGAAACACTGCCCTGTCCAGCGCCATCTTCACAATCATTGTTATGCTTGAGCCCATTGTTGCAGCCACTGTGTTAGTCCATCTTGTTGAGGGTCTTCCTCTTTTTCACCAACCCTGTACTTCACCAAGCATGATGTCCTTCTCCAGCGACTGATCTCTCCTGATAACAGGGGCAACCTAGCAAGACAGAAAATACTTTAGGTAGTAACCATTCTACTCCATCCAAACGTCACAGAAAACTGTGGGCCCATCCCACCCCATGCCAACAAAGACCAACTGGGGAGCCTGAACTTCCCTCCCCCAACTGGCAGCAATGGGGGTGTCCTTTCCTCTCTCCTCTGGAGTGGTGCCAGAGAAGGCTGAGCACAGCCCCCAACAAAGACCTCCCTTCCAAGGTGTCGGTAGAGACCACGTGGGGAGCCTGGATTTCCACCCCGCTCCCAGAAGTAACAAAGCACCCCTCTTCACAGGGTCAGTTTTGCCCAATCCAGGAGATCCCTAGTGGAAAGTTACCTACTAACTCAGTGGTTCTTGAGTCTGGCTGCAACATTAGAATCACCTGGGGGAGCTTCTAAAAAGTACTAACACCATGGGGGAAACCCTGGTGGCACAGTGGTTAAGAGTTAGGCTGCTAACCAATAGGTCGGCAGTTCAAATCCACCAGCTGCTCCTTGGAAACCCTGAGGCAGCTCTACTCTGTCCTATAGGGCTGCTATCAGTCAGGAGCAACTCAATGGCAACAGGTTTGGTTTTACGAATTTATATTAACTGATGCAGAAAAAGCATTTGACAAAGTTGGACACGCATTCATGATTAAAAAAAAGAAAGCACTCTCTGAAAAATAAGAACTCCTTAACTTGATAGAGCATCCATAAAAAAGTCTACAGGCAATGTTATAGTTAATGGTGAAAGACTGAATACTTTTCCTCCCATCCGAGATCACGAACAAAGCAAGGATGGATGTCCACTGTCACCACTCTTATTCAGTATAGTGCTGGAAGTTCTAGCCAGTGCAATAAGGTAAGAAAATGAAATAAAATCATGTGGATCTGAAAGGAAGAAGTAAAGCTGTGCTTATTTCAGATGACATGATTATTTGTCTTTCTGATTATAGTCATCCTTGTGGTTTGTGAAGTGGTGTATCATTGTGGGTTTGATTTGTTTATTCCTGGTGGGTAATGATGTTGAGAAATCTTCTCATGTGGCCAATTGTGTATCTTCTTTGAAGAAATGTTTGTCAGATTCTTTGACCGTTTTTTAAATTGGGTTGTCTTTTTATTATTGAGTTATGAGGTTTTCTTAATTATATTCTAGACACAAGTCCCTTGTCAGATACATATTTGCAAAATTTTCTTCCATTCTGTGGGTTTTCTCACTTTATGGTGCCCTTTGAAGCACAGAAGTTTTTAATTTTGATGAAGTCAGTTTATCTATTTTTTCTTTAGTTGTTTGTGCTTTTGGAGTCATGTCTAAGAATCGTTTGCCCAACCCAAGGTCATGAAGATTTAGTTCCATGTTTTATTCTAAGAGTTTTATAGTTTCAGTTCATATCTTTAGGTCTTTGATCCATTTTTAGTTAATTTTTGTATATAGTCTAAGGTAGGGGTCCAGCTTTATTCTTTTGCATTATATAATATTCTTGAAATGACAAAATTATAGAAATGAAGAACAGGTTAGTGATTGCTGGGGATTAATGAGGGCGTGTGAGAGAGGGAACTGGGTGTGGCTATCAAACGGAACACGAGGTTTCCTTGTGGTGATGAAAGTTTTCTGTGTCTTGACCGTATCATTGTCAATGTCCTAGTTGGGACATTGTGCTACAATTTTGTAAGATGTTACCATTGGGGGAAACTCAGTAAAGAGTACAGGGACCTCTCTGTATTGTTTCGTACAGCTGCATGTGAATATACAATTATCTCAAAATAACAAGTTTAATTTAAAAAATATGATCAATGGGGAAATAAAGCTCCATGAAATGTTAAGAGTTCAATAGGTCTGTCTCTTTCTTCCAACACCCTTGTAAATGTCCAGGATAAAAACATGGACACCACATTATTCATTGATTAATCGTTCTGGTATAATTAAAGGTTGTTGTGTGCCATTGAGTCGATTCTCACTCATAGCGACCTAGTGTGACAGAGCAGGACTGCCCCATGGGGTTTCCTAGGCTGTAATCTTTATGGGAGCAGATTGCTAAGTCTTTTCTCCTGCTGAGCAGATGGTAGGTTCAAACTGCCAGTCTTTCGGTTAACGGCCATGCGCTTAACCATTGCACCACCAGGGCTCCTAGAATTAAAGGTATCACCTACTAATTCAGTGGTTCTCACACCTGGCTGCAACATTAGACTCTGCAAAGAGCACTGGCACCGAGGACCCTGTCCCCTACCCCATCCAGGATTCTAATTTGTTTAGTTTGGTTTGAGACCCAAATGTCAGTATTTTAAAGCAATTTTTATGTCAAATTTCAAACATACACAAAGTTCAAGAGAAAGATAATGAATCCCCTTATACCCATCATTCAGTTTCAGTAATGATCATCACTTTTCCAATCCTGTTGTATCTATTCCTTTTCCCGTTTGTTGTTGTTGAGGAGTAATTTAAAGCAAATCCCAGGCATCATATTATTTTGACTCAAATAATTCAGTATGTATCTCTAATAGATAAAGACTATACTTGCATGTAGGTGTGCAGAAAGACACACATACAACGCTGTTGTCAGGTCTAACAAAATTAACAGTTCCTTAATAATACCTTCTAATAACCAACTCCATGCTCATATGTCCCTGACTGACTAAAAAGTCTTTTTACAATGGTTTTATTGATTTATTTATTTGAATCAGGATTATTTGCTTGTTTGTTTGAATCAGGATTATTTATCTATTTGAATCAGGATACAAACAAAATTC
Organism: Dugong dugon; assembly: GCA_030035585.1. NCBI lineage: Eukaryota > Metazoa > Chordata > Mammalia > Sirenia > Dugongidae > Dugong > Dugong dugon. The sequence continues at coordinate 189,277,083 of CM057465.1, forward strand.
ATGCATTCTCTTTGGGTAATGTGTCTCTTAAGATGCATTTAATCTGTACTAGTTCCCCTTCCTTTCATTTTCCCGTTTATCTGTGGAAGAAACCAGGTCATTTGTTTACAGAACTTTCCATCTTTTGCCTTTGTCTGATTGCTTCCTCATGGATGCTTAAGTCGCTTCTCAGCAGTGACACTTTGAAAGCTCCTCGAGTGTTTCAAATATGCAGCCATGGTTGAGAACCCTGGTCTAATGCAACCTCCGCATATTAAAGATCAGAAAGTAGAGATATGGAGAGATTCCTCCCAGTCATATAGCTAGTTACTGACTGGATCTAGTTCTCCTTATTCACAATCTAGTTATTTTTCCCACTCTGCTCTACCTTTGAAAAATGCCTGCCGCCCATTCATTCATTGGGTCACTCACTCATTTGTTCACTCATTCATTCAACAAACATTTGCTTTGTGCCAGACCCTAGGCTAGGCACTGGGGAAACAGCAGGGAAGAAGACAGCCATAGTTCCTGCTGGATTAATCATGGTTTTCCAAAGAAGGTTCCCAGCATGTTTCCCCTCAAATTGGCCCAGGTTCCTGCTCGGTGTAAAAGTTTTCAGTGATGCCCCAAAGCCCCAGGATGAAGTCCAGCTCCTTAGCAGAGTGCACATGGCTCTCCATGACCTGGCCTCCACCCTCGGGTCTCTCCCACATGCACCCTTCTCTCCAGCTACATGGAACTGAAATCATCTGAGGTTCCCAGGCCCATCTGCTTCAACCTTCCTTCATGCTTTTGCAAATGCTGTTTTCTCTTTGAATGGCTGGCAAACTCCTACGTTTTCTTTGAGATCCAACTCAGTTGTGGCGTTTTCTATGAAACCATTCTTGAGTTGCACACACAAAGTTGGTTCCTCCCTCCTCCTGTGCCACTATTGTGCAGAATTTAACCTTGATTGCTGTGTGCGTCACCCTGCGGTGCAGTTAATTTTTACAGGTCTTTCTCGCCCGCTAGACCATGGAGGAGCAGCTAGTATATTTCTAGCACAATGGTTCTCAAAGTGTGTTCCCCAGAGTCCTGGTGGCACAGTGGTTAAGCGCTCCACCGCTAACCAAAAGTTGGTGAGTCCAACCCACCAGCTGCTCTCACGGAGACAGATGTGGCAGTCAGCTTCCATAAAGATTACCGCCCTGGAAATCCTATGGGTTATACTCTGTCCTATAGGAAACGACTCAACAGCAATGGGTTTGGCTTAGTATGTAAGATATACTTTTTTTATATATGTAATTTTTTTTTTTAAATTTTTGAGAGATTTCTCCCCTAAGCACTGAGGAGTTACCTTTGCCCTAGTTTTCTACCCCAGAGGGTTTGTTACTTTCGTCCAGGTTGATGGACATTTCCTGCGCAAGCTATAAACAAGGATGGTTTGATATTTTCTGTCTGGCCCTGGGTTACAGCCTGCCCTGTGATTGGCGCGCACCTTACAAGGATTGGTCAATAGACTATGCAAATGAAGTGTCTATAGATTATGCAAATGAAGTGACTATAGCCTACTATGCAAGAAGTGTCTGTGGCCTACCAAGAGGGGATTGGTCAGCTTGTGGCCCTGGTGGGTGGACGAGGCCTTGAAATTGCTTATATATGCAGCCAACCCCAGAGAGACTTGTCCTGCGGGGGCTGAGACGATGCCTGTCCTGAGGGCTTCTAGAATAGGGGGCTGAGAGGAGGCCTGCACAGCTGAGAGGGGGCATGTACTGCAGAGAGAAGGGTCTACTTCCTTGCACGACCGAGAGGAACTGAGAGAGCTGTCCCGCACTGAAGAAGGGGGGGATGTGCTCTCCTCTTCGGGGGAGCCTTCCAGACTTTGCTGGCGTACTTCCTGATCCTGATCTTGAGTTGCAGCCTGTTGATCCTGATCCCGAGTTATACTCTGTTGCTTCCTTACTTACCTGTAAGTATGTTCTGGGAGCTCTGGGTGGCCACTGCAATGGATTATTGAGCCCAGAAGAGAAGCCGAGAGTTGTGATGGTTAAGGTTATGTGTTAAGCTTAAGGTTGGCTGGGCAATGATTCTTACCAAGACAAGAGTGCCGTGGGAGGGATGGCTGGGGAAGAATAGGTAAAGAGATTGGAGAGTGGAGGTATATCTGACCTCCACCTTATAGGAACCAACCTTGGGCTGATCTCAATTCTCATTATCCCTCCTGAAGTTAGGTTCTGATGCTGCTCAACCATTTTTATACCAAACCACAGTATCAGCATGATGCAGGAACTTATTGGAAATCTAAATCCCACCCCAAACCAAAAAAGCCAGTTACTGTTGAGTTGATTCCAATTCATGGCAACCCCATGTGTTTCAGAGTAGAACTATACTCCAAAGGTTTTCAGAAATAGATCACCAGGCCTTTCTCCAAGGTGCCTCTGGGTGGACTTGAACCTCAGACGTTTTGGTTAGTAGCCGAACGCTTAACCATTTGCACCACCCAGGGACTCTTGGGTCCCCCCTCAGACCTATTGAATTGGGAACTCTCCTGGTAGTGTCCAGCCTCCAGGTGATCCTAGTGCACGTTCAAGCTTAAGAATTACTGCCTCAGCACAATGCCTGGCACTTAGTAGGTGCTCTGCTTAAAAAGCATTCATTGACCTGAGCTAAAGAAACTCATGCTCTCTTCCAGAGACCTTAGGCAAGTCTGATATTATCTCCAGCTCCTGCCAGAGAGTCTAAGACACAAAAACCATCAAGAAGCCCTCTCCAAATCTTCTAAAGCTTATTTGCAGCAGCAGACACTTCCTCACATTTTCTCTCCCCTCATAAAATATCTGACTTTAATCATCTTTACCTGCGCTCCAGGTTATAAACCTCAAATTCACCTTTTAGCAGCCAGGAGCTGAGCATGACCAGTTCCTTCCATCTGCTTTGCTTCTGTGATACCCATGATTCAGCACCTTTCAGTAAAGGCTGTTCATTCAGTAAGGTAATTATCCACAACTCTGGGGGGGTGGGGAAGGGGGGCCCTGTGGTTTGTGTTTCCCTTCAGGCTGCTGTGTGGTTGGTCTTATTGCTCAGGCAAAAAGAATTTAGCTCTTCTCCTCTTTCCCAACCCAACATGTTTTATTTTTGAAGATGTGTCTTAAAGGTAGTGTGTGTGCGTGTGTGTGTGTGTGTTTTGGGGAAGTAAAGGTGATAAGGGGACAGACGATCAGGGAAGAACAAACAGAAGTCAGTGGGAATATCAGCCAGGAGTCCGGCTGAACTCTCCCTGGACCCAGAGGAGGCTAATCTCAGTCTCTTTGCAAGTTCACACTTAGCAGCTCTGGTTTTCTGGTGCCTACTGCTGGATTGGCCTTTGTTTCTGCAGACTCTATCCCCACCTCAGTCATCATTTCTAGTCTGATCTGTTGGCCAATATTTCTTTCTTTCTTCATGGCTTCTTAATTTTGCCTTGGCTCTAAGCTGGACACTTATGAAACCTTTCCCTTCACTGGTTTCTACTTGTCTTTCTCCTCTCTCTAATTCTCTCTTCAGCTCACCAAAAAAGGGGAATCCTGTGTGTCCTTCACCCTCCTTACACTGTGTCCAAAATGAGATTTCTGGGGGAAAAAACTGAAACTGGATTTGACGAGAAAGTGTTCTACTTAAAACTGTGGCCGCCCTCCAGAATTTTGATTGTGTGGCCGTAACAGTTTGTAGGAGATGTTGTCAATGCCTCCCTTCCAGATTCCTTGGAATATTGTTCACGAACACACACACACATACGTGTATATACATATGTGTAAAAATATGTGTGTATACATAGATTTAAATATGTTATAATATTTGGATATATTATGAAGTTGAGTGCTGAAAGTAGCCTGAAGATTGGGATTAGCAAAGCAAAGGAAGTCTCAAATCAGAGAATGTGCAAAGGTATTCTAATTTGCTCAGTATCTCTAGGAAATGATCAAAGCCAGTGTCAGAGCCCCTAAAGGCGATATTATGTTTTCCTAAGGACAAACAACATTGGTAAAATAAGACAAATATCAATGTTGTGCCTTTTATTATAAGATGGGGGTGGGGAGAGAAAACCCTGGAAATTTTAGAAATTATAGTTATATCAAAATATCTTCATGAGGAAAAATACCTAACCAAATAATCAAACAAATTTTAGGGAATAGGGTGCTGGGTTCTAAACGCAGCTTAATGAATAAGATAGTTTCTTATTTAACGAATTTTACCAGTCTTATTCAATGTATTTCTATAGAAGGGTTAGTCTTACTCATAGTGATGAATAAGCTTGAGTCTTGGCCCCATCTTATATGACATACTAAATAACAAGGTGGGGAATTATGGTCCCAGAAAATTGTGGGAATGATGGGCTTTCAGAGAGTGTCTAGGGCAGTCAAGGGAATCTTCCTTCAAGAGGTGGTGAAGGTGTTATGGATGTGGGTCTCCTGGGTCTCTGGCTTTCACAGGTATGCTCATCTCTTAGCACCAAAGTTAGGAAACCTGGCTTTAGGATTTGACTCTAGGGCCAAAGGGCAGGGCACTCAACATTTACTGACCACATTTCTGAAATGGAGATAATATTCACATTACCCTTATCTGTGATGCTAGATAGGATAGGGCATTGAAAACTGTACCACTAGGTACCATGTCTAGGAAACTCCATTTTATCCAACACTCAGTGGCTTCCTAGTAAAAGGTTATCACACACGGCTTCTTACTGTCATTCTTGGCTAGGAAATCCATAAATTTCTCATCAAGCATAACTTTGAAGATCCTTAAGCCCAATTTCTGATTCCTGGAAGGCTGGTATGAGTTCAGTGCTGGCTGAATCCAAACAAAAAGTCACACTACAGTCTAGGAAAGTTTTTCATCTTGTACCACAAGTCCAGATGGAAACAAAAAAACGACTGTAAGACTGGCGGGGGGGGGGGGGGGCAGTGTCTGACCTCCTCCAGCCCCACAAGGGGGAAGGAGAACCAGGATCAACAGCCCGAGGCTGATTCCTATAAGGTGGGGGTCAGACAGGCCTCCTCTCTCCACCATCTTTACCAACTCTGACACCAACGGTCCCTCCCACGGCACTCTCTACTGAGTTCAATAATTCATTGCAATGACCACACAGAACTCACAGACCATACTCATAATTATGGGGTTTATTAGGGAAGCAACAATTACAATTTTAGGCTCAGGAACACTCAGGTTACAGTTCTTCCATCAGGACAGCCTCTCCCCAGCTGTGCTCACAGGCACGCCTCTCCCTCACCCTAGGCTTCTCCCCAAAGTCACCCTCTGCATAGGCCAGGAAGCCCACCACACCATCTCCTGCTGCTGAGTCTCTGCTGACGGGTCTCTCCTGTTACCGCTTCTCATGGTCTTCAGGGTTACAGCTTGTTCTCTCTCTTTGGCCTGGTCTCCTGCTTCCAGGAACTTCTCAGCGCAGGGATCCCGGGTCCACAGGAGATGCTCTCTGCTCCTGGCCGTTCTTCCTTGGTGATGTTGGGCTCCTCCTCTCTGCTCTAGAATTGGCTCTCTTTTAAGGCAGAGCTGACCAATCCCCTTGGTGGCCCACAATTACCCTGTCACACAGTCCCGCCCAATCACCTGGGTGGGAGTTACAAGACCACGGCTAGAAAGGTCACACACAAAAGTAATTAATCCCATAGAAAGGACAAAGGATAAAGACATTTTCCAATTATTCCACCCCCCACAATAATCTCTGATTCTTTCTTTTCTGTTTTTTTTTTTAACCTCAAGGGGTTTTACAATTCAACAGTTTTGGGAATTTCTTGGTGAAATACCACCCATGCCCCTATTCCAGGGTCCCCTCCAAATGGGACTCAGTTGGGAGATGTATTTTGCCTCTTTCCCTGCCAGATTTAGAACTTATGTCTTCAAAGTCTTGGATGAGTTAAAATGCCGACTCTGTTACGCATAAAAACAATATGTCTTTAGTTTCAAAGTCATTGCTGTTGTTATGTGCTGTCAAGTTGATTATGACTCACAGCGACCCCATGAGACAGAGCAGAACTGACCCCTTGGGTCTTCTAAGCTGTCATTTTTATGGAAGCATATTGCCAGGTCTTTCTCCTGTGGAGCTGCTGGTGGGTTCGAACTGGAGACATTTTGGTTAGGAGTCAAGCACTTAGCTATTGTGCCACCAGGGCTCCTTCAGTTTCAAAGCGACTCCCCTTAAAATACTTATTAATTAACCCAAACCAAACCCATTGCCATCGAGTTGATTCTGACTCATAGCAATCCGACAGGGCAGAGTAGAACTGCCCCCTTGGGGTTTTCAGCACTGCAATCTTTACGGAAGTCGACTGCCATATCTCTCTTCCGAGGAGCAGCTGATGGATTTGAACCACAGACCTTTCGGTTAGCAGCCGAGTGCTTAACCACTGCGCCACAAGGGCTTCACTTATTAATTAGAAAAAAACAGTAACTTTACAGTGGAGAAGCCTAGCAGACATCACCTTAACAAGTGGTCAAAGTTAGCGAGTAATGAGACAAACTGAAATCAGGCACCACGGACAGAAGGCAATGGTAGGAACACAGCATCACCTCTGTGTGATATTCCCGCCAAAGAGGCATGACCTGAATTTCATCCCAAGAGAACATCAGATAAACCCAGAAGGAGGGAGATTCCATAAAATACCTGGCCTGTCATCTTCAAAGCTGTCAGGGTCATGAAGTCAAGGAGAGACTGTTCCAGATTGAAGGGACAGGAATGAAAAGCCATGATAACTAAAATCAGTGTGTGACTCTGACTGACTCCTCGTGCTACAGAAAACCTTTATCCGGGGCCATTTACTGGGTCAGAGAATTAGATGGTAGCAATGTATTGATGTTAATTTCTTGATTTTGATGGTTGTATAGTGCTTATATAGGACAATGTCCGTGTCCTTATTCAGGGTGATAAGTCAGCAACTTACTCTCAATTTGTCTAGGAAAAAAAAGTTATTTGTACTGCATTTGCAACTTTTCTATAAGTTTGAGATTATTTCAAAATTTAAAAAAATTACATATATAAAAAAGCATCTCTTACATACTAAACCAACGCAAACCCAAACCCACCGCTATTGAGTGGATTCCTATAGGACGGAGTAGAACTGATCCGTAGCATTTCCAAGGCTGAAATCTTTATGGAAGCAGGCTGCCACATCTTTCTTCCGGGTAGCGGCTGGTGGGTTTGAACCACTGACCTTTCAGTTAGCAGCTGAGTGCTTAACCATTGTAACACCAGGGCTCCTCTCTTACATTCTAGACGGCTAGAAGAGTATTTTGATAATCTGGTCCCAGTCAGAGGACGCGCACTGCTGGTCTGAGCTTAATGCACTGTCCAAAGGATGGGGCTCAGCACTTCAATGGAGCAGGCAAAAGTGAAAACAAGCCACACTGTTGAAATGTTCAGCATGGTGCCGAAAGAATCTTGTATAGATTTTAGTAGTTATTTCAAACCAGGGCCTAGTTCAAGGTATGTGGTGTCCCCACTCGTACACCAGATCGTCAGAAAGGCATTCCCTGAACAATGCTCTCATTCACTGCAGTTCTTCCAGCTGAGAGAGAGGGAGAGATGCCTGTGTTCCTTTGAAATGGCCCTTCGACAACAGTGTGCTACCTTTTCCTAATAAGGCTGTCCACACTCTCAGACAGAATTAGCCACATAATGCAATGCATGTTTCCTACGCATGGAATGTACCACAGTAAGACAAACATCTATTTATATGTTTAGTGATAGTGATGTTTATCTACTCCTTAATCATTTCTCTTAAATCTTACAAAAAAGGCTCGAACTTGGTCATGATCCTGGCTTTAGTCACTCCCATCCAAACGTGGGGCATGCCAGAGTGACCCCCGATGCTCTCTGAAATTGAGGCGCTCTTTCCCACTTGGCCTGTTTTAGCCATTTTAAAACAGAAGGCAACCAATAGTTAACGAGTGAGGTCTAAACTGGATGTGGTGGTAGCAACAGAAGGCATTGAATTTGGCCAGAGGCCTGGAATTAAGTCTCTCTTCTTAGAGTGGGCTTTTATTATGATCGAGGTGTGTTCTCTTTACGTTTGTCCCAAACTAAATAGAGAATGGAATGCACTTCAGTACAAACAGAACCCCGCTTGACAATCAGAACAGGGGAAGGCCTGATGTCTTGAGGTGTTATAGTCAAAACTCCTTCTGGAGGAGAAGGAAAAAACCAGCGTCCTTGTTGATATGTGTGCAACCAGGGGCTGTTCAAGGTCGTGAATCCTTCCTTCCCTCCCTGGAGCCTCCCTGTCCTCCTGCGAATGGCAGCTACCTGGGTTGGCAGGGATGAGGGAGGGTTCCAGTGCTGGCATCCTGCTGGTGGAGGGCGGTGACTAGTGATGGAGTTTGATGAACTCCCCAGGGACAGCTCTCAGGGAGAGCTCAGGGAGACACAGGGTAAGAAGTGGTTGGTGGGCAGAGAGAGAAAGCAAAGAGACGAACGGGAGAACTTTGGGAAAGGCAGTGGAGTACGTCTTCCGAAGGGGATGTTGGGAAGATTTTAGCCTCTTTAGATCCAGTGATTCCAGGCAAAGGGTAACTTTGTTTTTCCTTTTCTTCAAAGAGACAGATGTCTAAGAGGGACTTTGGCCAGGAGAAAAAAATCTTTTTCTAATTGCGAGTCATACAAAGCATATTCATTCACCAGCCCAGATGGGAGAGCCCTGGTGGCACAGTGGTTCAAGCACTTGGCTACTAACCAAAAGGTCAGTGGTTTGAACACCCCAGCTGCTCCTCGGGAGAAAGATGTGGCAGTCAGGTTCTGTAAAGATGTACAGCCTTGGAAACCCTATGGGGTGGTTCTGCTCTGTCCTGTAGGGTTGCTGTGAGTCAGAATCGACCCAGTGAGAGTGGGTTTGGTTTACTGGTTAGGCCGGGTGGGAAATCTCCCAGAAGAAAATAATAAAACACTAACCAAGATTAAGGAATCTCCGTGATCTGGTTCTACTGGAGTGGTACCAAAAAAAAAAAAAAAAAAAAAGATCTGAGTGTCAGGATTCCTGAGTTCCAGTTGCAGTTTTGAGATTAACTGGTGGTGTGACCTTAGAAGAATCCTTTGAGACTCTGTGTGTGATTCACTTTCTCCAGCTGTAAAGTGAGGGAGTTGTGTCAGGGGTCCTTCCTGGATCTATACTTCATGACTCTGGTCATGGTGGAGAGTAGCAAAAGGAAGGTGCCGTTCTTCTGGGAACGCCGCTCAAGGACCATGTCCTGCTGCTGTGAAATGTGGAGAAAATTGGGTTCTACTACACATTGTGAAGCTCAGCTGACGCTGGAGGATGCCAAGACACAACACCACCCTTGCGTTTGACTTTTGCATTAAAAGCCCAGCTAGAAAGGACGGGCCCTTCTTCCCTGGTATAAGTTCCAACTCAAACCCCACTTGCTTCATGATGCCTTCCTCTGCTCTCCCCTCTCAGAAGTGACCTAACTATTAAAACCATGATGATGATGATGATGATGATGATGATGATGATGATGATGATGATGATGATGATGATGATGATGATGATGATGATAGGTAACCCTTAGTGGGCCCTTATCATGAGCTAGGCCCCTTTCTAAGCACTTTAAGCGTATTGATTTGTTTGTCCTCAGAACAATGATTGTCTTTACTTTTATAGATGAGGAAACTGCGGTACAGTGGGGCTGTGATTTGAATGCTGACAGGCACTGTTGTCAAAGCTGCTCCCTCACTACTGCCTCAATCCCTCTGTGACATCTCCTTTTACTGTCTTATCATAGTACTCCTTGGCCCAAAGCTCTCCAGTCAGTTTCTGTAAAGATTGACAGCCTTGGAAACCCTATGGGGCAGTTCTACTAACCCGCACTATATGATAAATCAAACCCTGTTGGCAAGGTCTATCCGCAGCCGATGATCTGTCCGCGGCCACCCTACCTGGACTCGCCTGTTTATATGGCACAAAGAATATCAACTTGTCCGGTGCTTTGGGGACATACGTGTGCATTTAAGACCATCCCGAAATCCAGGTCCCCCCAGAGGTCAAGACTTTCCAAATTCCTGTTCTTCTGCTCCTCCCCCTGCCCTAGGCCAAGTCTTCGGCCTCCTAGAGAGAGGCCCCGGGTTATTGCTGCCTTTGGGCGGGGTGGGGAGGAGAGCCCGGTGCCCTGCCGGATCTGAGAGTTCACCTTTAAATCCACTTGCGTCCTGCAGCTCGTTGATGGCAGTGAAATAATGCTGTTGGCAACAAAGAAATGTCATCTTGAGTGGAGACCAGCCCCAGAGATCTTTTATTTAATACACTGTATGATTTTCAAAATGAGTGTCATTAGCCACATGCACTGGGTAGCAATGCTGACAGCAGAGGATGGCGCGACGCGGCAGGGTCCCTTCGGCCCGCATCCGGGTCCCAGGACGCACACACCAGCATCCTCGAGGCTCAGGGAGGGTGACCTGTTCTCTCTCCTGCACAGTCTCTGATGGGTCTTGGGGGTCGCGGGTGTGCAGTCCTGGGAGGACCCTGGGTGCCTGGGGTGAGGAGGCTGCAACGCCCTTGCTCCGGGACATCTGTCGGTCGGTCAGGAAATCGCGGGGGTTGTGTGCAGGACTGAGCGACTTTAAAGTTATAAAGTCGCCACCCACCCCTAAAGCTCCAGACATAAGGAATTATTTGCTTTCTCTGAGTGGATCGTGCTTCTTACCTGCTAAGTAATCAACTCACCTCCATGTCCATGTCTTGCACAGGTGAGCCCTTCTAGGTAGACTTTTCTGACTGCTCCAGGCAGAATGAAGCCCTCCCTCCTACACGTTATTCCACATTCTCTCAGCAGATTGGACATCTCTCTATTACAGGTCTGAGCCCATTGTGGCAGAACGTTTACCCATGTGTTTCCCTTGGACTGGGTATTCCACTGTATCATTTATTTTTGCATTCCTTGTGCCTAGCTTTCAATAAATATTTGTTGCGTTGAATTACAGTACTAGATAACTTTCCAAAGAAACTTCTAAATTATAAATCCTTAGAAGGCAAGAACAATCCCTCCCCTGAAGCACATGTCCCAGCACTGGGCATAGAGTTCATGCTAAATAAATATTTGTTAGGTGGCTGAATAAATGAATGAGCACTTTCTGGAAGAGCTCTGACGTGAAATGAATAAAAGGGAGATCTTGACCCTCGATTTCCTGGGTAGCATCCACAGAGGTAACAAATGAGGCTGACGATGGAGAGGGACAAACTAAGCTATTGTTTCGGGTAACAGAGAAACTAAAAGGTCATGCAAGGAATGTAGCTATTTAGATTAGGAAAAGAACATGTCAGTATGCCATTAATTTATATTTTGATCAATGAGAAATCGATCTCCAATTTTTCTCTTCTTCTTGAGGCTTTTCTGTTTAAATTAAACCAAAAGTACTTTCATGCATTAGTGCCATTGACTAATCTCTCCACATAAACGCCAAGAAAGAAAATGCTTCCAATCCTCTATAAAGACAAATTCATTTTCTTTGTTACTCCTCTGTTTTTTCTTTATCCAGTTACTTGCAAATAGCCTTCTAGTTTTATAGACTGCAAGGTGATGAGGCTTTTGACCCTGAGAAAGGAGTTTTCACAATCTACAGACATAAATCTTGGAAAGTTGTCCTCAACCACAGAGGAAATGCTTAAACAATGACAGATTCCTTTCTTTTTTTTAAGGATCTAAAATATCTCCTCAGTAATTTTTATTTCCCACTTAAGTCATTTAAAAGGAGGCTCCAGATGAATTGTTCATGCAGGCTCTGATTTAATCTCATTTCTCCTTAGACACATCACCCTTGCTGGGGGGGAGGGGGCCTCCACATTTGGTGGGGCGTTTGTTGTTGCTGTTGTTTTTAGGTGGAAACTACCTCTGTGACCCTTTTATTTACTTCTCATTTACTTCAAAAGATAGTCTGCAAGGGGAATAAACGAATATATCCAATGTGTGTTTTTAAACATTTTCTTAATTGATTCTGTATGTCTTTCTGGAAAGAGGGAACTTTTTTGAGAAAGAATAGTCACGGACATTACTGGCAGACAGAGTTCATCTGGAAAAGTGCACGGAAATCACAGGATTTTAGACCTGGCAGGGGCTGATGGTCTGGTTCTACTTTTTCAGATGAGGAAACTGAATCCTCTTAAGGGCCTTGTTGGGGAGATCCCAGATCCTGGTGGAATCAGGCTTACAATCCTGATTTCCGAACTCCCAGTCCAGTGGGTCTGTTCATAAGACTAAGCACTCAGCTACTAACCAAAAAATTGGTGGTTCAAGTCCACCCTGAGGCACTTGGAAGAAAGGCCTGGTGATCTACTTCCAAAAAATCAGCCATTGAACATTCTATGGAGTGTGTGCCTTAAAAAAATCACCTCTATGAGACCAAATAGTCAACAATTACTTTAAAACAAAGATGAGAATGTAAGGGGGCAGGGAAACTAGATTAATGGAAATGGAAATACAGGCAGTCCCTGGATTTTGAATGAGTTCCGTTCCTAAGTCTGTCTTTAAGTCGAGTTTGTATGTAAGTCAGAATAAGCTTGGTATGGTTCATATCCAGTGTCACTTAGTCAAATGTTTGTTTTAGTATATAGTCTATAATGTACCTTTCTATGCATAAAAAAGATTAAAGAAACACTTCCTTATACAATAAAACATCTTTAACATAATAATACTGTTATAATAACAATGTTTTGATGTGCTTTGCAAAGTAGTGCTTCTTTGTTATTATGAACCATTGTATGTACCTCGATTTTGCAATATAATAGGCTTTACGGAGTTTGGTCCAGAACTCCAGGTTGTAGGTTAAGTTGGACATTCATAACCTGGGGACTGCTTGTAATGAGAATGTTCACACATTGTGAAGAATGTAACCAATGTCACTGAACAACTTGTGTAGAAACTGTTCAGTGGGAACCTAAACTGCTCTGTAAATCTTCACAGAAAACACAATAAAATATTTTTAAAAAAGAAAACCCTACAGAGCACAGTTCTACTCTGACACACATGGGTCGCCACGAGCTGGAATTGACTCGACAGCAACTGGATTTGACGGCTCCAAAGCTGCACGTTGGACCAGGAATTCTGAAGGGAATTGTTGATTTAGGAAAACCCCAACAGGAGGGAGCATTCTTCGTCAAAGAAGACTCTGGGTAATAAATCTAGTTTTTAAGCATGTGTGCTGATCAGTGGTGAGAAATGGAGACTAACTAGCACGGGAGTGACACTAGTAATGGAAGCACACCTGAATTAAAAAATGACTTTCACGGGAGCTTGAAGACCTAACAATTCGTGCCAAAAAAGAAAGACAAATCAGTCATCAATAAAAAAGATGATGGGCTTTCCAAATCCTACAAATCATAGAAAACTGACCAAATAAATAAGTCACAAAGTTGGCAGGGAACGATAGGAATGACAGACATTTGGAAATAGATGAAAAGAACACACAGAATTCTCATATTAGGCCTAAAGGTATAAGTTTAACTCTTTCGTTACAATAAAATCGAAACCAAACCATTTGCCGTCAAGTCAATTCCGACTCATGGCAAAGTGTCGGAAAGGGTCTGAAATGGATGATGGACAAGACAAACTGGCATAAGAGCTGTTCCAGGTAAGATATGACATGGATGAGAAGCTGCATTCACCAGACAGGGAAACTGTGGTGTCAAGGACCTTCCAGAAGGTACCAGCCAGTTGGAAGCACAGAACAGTTTCCTCCCTGGAAAGTACTTGCTTGTGTCACTAGATGACCCATCTCAGCTGTCTTAGGGGGTGACCCCATTGGAAAATGGAATAAAGGGCAATTCAATAATACCTTTCAAAATGCATAGTGCACATAGCCTTGACCTAGCAATGCAACTCCAAGGAATTTATCCTACAGATATGCTCACAAATATGCACCAAATATGTGCTAATGGATGTATTACTTGCAATTAGATTACAATTGATTTTTAGTATTTGTAATTAGATCACAAATGATTTGTAGTCTTATTTGTAATTAGAAAATAATGTAAATCACCTGTTGCTGTCTCATCGATTCTGACTCATGGCGACCCAGTGTGTGCTGAGTAGAACTGCTCCATAGGGTTTTCAAGGCTATAGCCTTCCAGAAGTAGATCCCCAGGCCTGTCTTCCAAGGCACCTCTGGGTGGGTTTGAACCGCCAATCTTTTAGCCAGTAGTCAAGTGCTTAACGGTTTGTGCCACCCAGGGCCCTTCGGAAATAACCTGAGTGTCCATTAATAGGGGACTGGTCAAACAGGGACTCTAGAAAAGCGGGAGATGTAGATGAGCTGATACACAGAACAGTGTGCAAGATATGTTACCATTCATGAAAAAAATGGGAACATACTTATATATGCATAAATAATTTCCAGATGGATACACAAAGACATATTATCCTTGGTGACTTTGGAGTCCTGGGTGGAAATAAATTAAAAAAATAACAATAATACCATCTAAATTTTATATGGAGTCCCTGGGTGTTGCAAACGGTTAATGCTAGCCAAAAGGTTGGAGGTTAGAGTCTACTCAGAGGTGCTTCAGAAGAAAGACCTGGTAGTCTACTTCTGAAAAATCAGCCTTTGAAAACCGTGTGGAGCACAGCTCTACTCTGACACACATGCAGTCGCCATGAATCGGAGTCTACTTGATGGCAATTGGTAAAAAGGTAACCTTTACACAGAGCTTGCGTGTCTGAGCACTTGTCTGTGCACTTTACGTAAATTAACAAATTTAATCCTCACAATAGCTCTCTAAGTGAGGCATTGTGATCCCCATTTTATAGATGAAGAAACTGAGGCACAGGGAGTTTAGGTACCACCTATGGTTACCCAGTCAGTAGGTGAAGCAGCCGGGTTTGAACCCAAGCAGTTTGACTGCAGAGTCCACACTCTTAATCATTTCACTATGAAATTTTCTTTTCATTGTGTATCCTGTTTAACAGTCTGGATTTTTTCAATTACCATGATTATTCATGTATTTTTTTCAGTTAAAAAATAATTTGAAAAAGAGAGAAACACAAATAGCGTGAATGGTTAGGTCTTCACCCTTTCTTATCGTTAGAAGAGCCCCAGAAGGGGGTCCTTGGGTAGAGGCCCAGATTTAGAGGAGACTGTACTAGGAGCGAGGTTGCTGCAGGAGTTGTTGGAGAGTGGCCAAAATGTTGCTTGGGATGTGCTGGACCAGCGTGGACAGGTACATACAGGGACCAGGGTAGTAGCTCCTTCCTCCATAGGCTGAAATTCACTTATTTGATTACAACTTTCTATCCCAACGAGAGGTTCACTGTTTTTACCCGAATGCAAAACGAAGAACAAAAAACCACGCCTGCTGCCGTAGAGTCGATTCCGACCCATAGCAACCCTAGAAGACAGAGTAGAACTGCCCGGCAGGGTTTCCAAGGAGTGGCTGGTGGATTTGAACTGCCAACTTTTTAGTTAGCAGCTGTAACTCTTAACCACTATGCCACTAGGGCTCCTTACCCTACTGCAGAACATGCAAAACTTTGCCTTATTCTCAGGACTGTAGTCTTGTGGGACAACTCGGTCAGTTGGCATAACTTAGCTCATAAAGATAATGTTCTACATCCTAGTTTGGTCAGAGGTCTTAAAATCTTGCAAGCAGCCATCTAAGATATAGCTATTGGTCCGTTCCTGTCTGGAACAAAGGAGAGTGAAGGAAACCAAAGACTCAAGGAATAAATTATCCACAGGACTAATGGCCCAAGCAAACCACATCCTCTTCTAGCCTGAGACCAGGAGAACTAGATGGTGCCCGATTACCACTACCTACCATTCTGACCAGTGACATAATAGAAGGTCCCGGTTAGAATGGGAGAAAAATGTAGAACAAAACTTGAATTCCTAAAAATGACTAGACTTACTGGACTGATAGAGACTAGAGGAACCCCTAAGACTATGGCCCTAAGATACCCTTTTAACCTGGAACTGAAGCCACTCCCAAAGAACAGATTGGCCTATAAAATAAACAATAACACCTGTGAGGAATGTGCTCCTCTAAACAATCAACTATATGAGACCAAATGGTCAACACTTACCCAAAAGCAAAGATGAGCAGGCAAGGAGGGGCAGGGAAACTGGATGGATGGAAACAGGGAAGGCGTGGTGGAAATAGAGTGCAGACATATTATGAGGATTGTGACCAGTGTCACGGAACAACCTGTGTATGAATTGTTGAACGGGAATCTAACTTGCTGTGTAAACTTTCACCTAAAATGCAGTAACTATTTAAAAACAAAAAACAAAAAACTTTGCCTTCGCTAATTTCAAATACTCTTGATTCTTCTGACATGTTTTTAAGTCACAACCTTTTTCTTTTCTTTCTCTGAAAGGTGTGGAAGAGTTGGACCTTCCATGCAAAGCAATGATTCTGAGGAAGTTAATTTCAAGAGAGATTTCTGTACCCTTCAGGTGTAGGACAAGTGGTGAACTTGGTAAATGTGCCCCAGATGTCAGGAGAAAAGCCGGAGAGGATCCTGGTCGTGTGTGTCATAAACCGTGTGACGTGATCACATACTGCTGTGTGCCAGGTACGCGGAGTGAGAGCAGGAAGACCGCTTCTTCCTGGATGTCTGTTCTTGATGGTTTAGTACATTACAGAGCTGAAGGCAAGATCTCTTCGCAATTTTAAGATAAAATTAAAAAAAAAAAATTTATGCTTGTCCCATTTTTTCATGCCCCCTGAGCTTTGGAGGTTATAACTTCACTGGCTTTCAGGTAGGGGTCGTCTGGTGACAATTATTACTTGTTTACCGTCAGGACTGAGTATGTTAGAGTGGTTGAGTTCAGTCCATGGCAAAGTGGATGACACAGGAAATTCATTAATTTATTTGATAAATGTTTGTTGAGTGCCTACTGTATGCTGGCTGTGTTTTAGACTCGGGGGAAGCAGTGGTGAACAAAACAGGCTAAGAACATTCTTAAGGGGGTGATAGAAAATAAGCACATAAAAAATAAGTAAGCAGAGAATGATAGGTATTAAAAAGGAAACAAAACTGGGTCACGGGATAGAGGGTTTGGGAAGGGAAGCAGCTATAGATAAAGTATACAGGGAAGAGCTCCGTGAGGTGACATTTGATCCAAACTTTCAAGCCCAGGGCATAGCAAGTCCAAGGGCTGGAGGAAGGGAGAGAGCTTGGATTGTGGGAGGAGCAGAGAGAAGGGCGGTGGGTCTGGAGTTTAGTAATGAAGGGGGAGGGCGGTGAACAGTGAAGCCAGAGAGGTAGGCAGGGCTAGCTCACTGGGAGCTTTTGCTCACTCGGAGCTTTGCACACCATAGCCACGTGTCTGGATTTTATTCTCATTGCAGTGGAAGCCACTGGAGCTTTAAAGCAGATGAGTAATATGATCTGATTTACCTTTTTAAAAGGTCACTCTGGCTGCAGGGTGGAGGAAGGACTGCAGAGGGGAAGAGCAGAATCAGAAGAGGTGGGAGCTAATATTTCAGGTGAAAGATGATGGGGGCCACAATGGCGAGAGCGGGGGAGGTATAGAAAAGTGGGTAGGTTTGGGGTACGTTTTAGAGGTACAGCCAGCAGGATGTGCAGATGTGGGAGACAGAAGTAAAAAGGAATCAAGCATGACTCTTTGATTTTTGTCCTGAGCAACACGGTGGTACCATTTTCTTGAGATGGGGAAGACTCTAGAAGGACCAAATTTGGGGAAGAAAGGAGAGAAAAAAAGTCAAGAGTCCTGTTTGAGTCTTGTTCAGTTTAAGATGCCTATTCAACATTCAAGTAGAAATGTCAAATATGTAGCTGAAAAGGTGAGAGGTAGAGACAAAGATTTGATAAAGATGTAGAATTAAGTCTGGCTACATATAATGGGCCATTACAAATAGCAATGGCTCAACCAAGTCCAAGGTTTCTTTCTCTCTTACTTAAAAAATAATCTGGATCCATTGATGGATAAATGAATAAGCAAAATGTGGTATATCCATACAATGGAATATTGTTCAGCCATAAAAAGTACTAATTCATGCTACATTGTGGATGAACCTTGAAAACATCAGGCTAAGTTAAAGCGGCCAGGCACAAAAGGTCGCATATTGTTAGACTGCATTTATACGAAACATCCAGAACAGGTAAATCCATAGAAAGTAGACTAGAGGTTGCCGGAGGCTGGGGTGCGTGGGAGGCGTGGGGAGTGGCTGCTTAATGGATACGGAATCTGATTTGCTATGTAAACTTTCACCTAAAACACAATAAAATATTAAAAACAAACAAACAGACTTTGCCTTACTTTGGGGGAGAAGAAAATGTCTTAATAGAGGTGATGGTTGTACAACTTCGTGACTACTAAATGTCACTGAATTATACGCTTTACAATGGTTAATGGTTAATTTTATGCTACGTGAATTTTACCTCAATCGGAGAAAACAACAAAGTAATCTGGAAGTAGACAAGTCAGGGCTGATACAGGAGCTCCACAGTGTCATCAAGGACCCAGGCACCTATGGTTCTCCTTTATCATCTTCAGGATGCGGCTGCTATCCTCAAGACCATCCAATGGTCCAGTATGGCTCCTGGAGCTTGAGATGTTATTTCTACATTCTAGACAGCAGAAAGAGGAGGGAAGACAAAAGGCTGTACCTCCAACCTTCCTTATATCCTCTCACATCTCATTGGCCATAACTTAATTACATGGCTGCAAGGGAATCTGGGAAATGTAATCTTTCATAAGGTGCTTTGCCACTTTTAGTAATAATATCTATTGCTAGGCTTCTAGATATTGGGTACAGTGTCTACTACAGAGAGTCACGAGTCTGTAAATGGTATCTACAGCCATGGAGTTAGATAAGGGCATGGTTAGAAAGGGGAGGGGCACCCAGGAGAAGCAGGCATAAACAACTGTAAAATGCCTCTGAATCACAGAAATGCAGAATACAGGGACTTGGCTTATATAAGTCTCTCTTTGTCTTATTCCTGGGCCTTATGTTTTTATAACCTTTGTTCTTCCTTTTCCTTTTGACCTACTTTAAACTTATAAAATCTTGATATGTTTTATGTACTCTTTTAAGAAGCCTTTCTAGAACAAGGCTGTGCATAAATGAATAAACAAATCTCTGAGCAGCCTTCCTCTGGTAAACAGGGAAAAAGATGGAGAAACTAGAGAAAGAAGAGGTAAAGGAAAGGACGAGAAAGGGACCCAGTGAGAGGCAAAATGAGTGACTGAGATTTTCTTATTTTGGGGGGGTTGATGCCTCAGAACTTGTCCATCCAGATGTGTCACCTGGAAATATTAAAACCCAGATTCAGACGCTCAGAGTTTCTTTCTAGCCAACTGGGAAGAAATCAGCTGGACTGCCAGGAGGTAAGTGGTTGGCCAGGAGTAACGGTATGGTGGGCACAAACAGCTGCTGTTGGCAAAGGAAGCATTTCGTCTCGATTACCTGTGACCAACGGTTTGTGTGTCACAAGAACAGAACCACTTAATGATAGAACCGGAGATTAGATCCACGTATGTAATTAGATGAAGGATCTAGGTGATAACAGTTAGGCAACGGTCTGTGCTCCAGGTCTCCTTCTCTCCTACCTGATGATGGCTGAAAACCGATGGTTCCGAGGTCTCTGGTCAGTGCCCAGGATAACTCCATGGGTAGATGAGAACCAGTAAATAGTCTTTGAATTCAAAGAAAGATCTAGAAAGCAGAAAGATTCCCATGACATACACCGTGGCAATTAACACTGCCTCCCTCAAGTGTCCTCAGCACCACAGTAGTAAGCTCTGTAAATGGGAATCCTGTTTTGATTCCACAGCTCAGAGGGCACACCAAGTTGACAGGATTGCATTGAGCCGAGGGATGCCCACCAGGAGCGAAGATGCCTAGGCTGTCACCGAAGAAGCTGAGCTGCTGAACTGCAACCCAACAGGATGCAAAGAATCAGAAGAAATTGTTGTTAGTTGCCTTTGAGTCAGCTCTAACTCACGGCAACCTTATAGACAGTGGATTGAAATGTTGCCCTATCCTGCACCGTCTTCATGATCCTTGGTATGCCCACATCCACTGTTGTCAGCACTGCGTATTTTGAGTGCCTTGCAACGTAGCGGGCTCACCTTCCAGCACAGTGTCAGACAATATTCTCTTGTGACCCAAAGGGTTTTTACTGGCTGATGAAAGTAGATATCCAGGCCTTTCTTCCTAGTCTGTCTTAATCTGGAAGCTCTGCTGAAACATGTCCACCATGGGTGACCCTGCTGGTATTTGAAATACCAGTGACACAGCTCCCGGTATCACAGCAACACGCAAGCCACCACAGTACGACAAACGGGCAGACGGGTCATGGCATAGGAAATTAGCTCCTTTTAAACCTCTCACTACTTCCTTCAAGACAAAGAGGGGATGGCCATTACTGGCAGAGCTGCAAGTCCATATGGCACCTTTGTGCAATTATGAAAAGGCATACCTTCCCCTGGCAAATGCAGCCCCTATGCCAGGGCTGAGGACTCGGCTAGTGGAGAGTGGGCTGGATTTTGGTCCACAGCTGTCCTCTCGTTGAGTATCCTTGTAGAGAGTACAACCCACACAGCCATACATGGTAGCCTTGGCATCCACCAACTTCAACACATCCCACCTGACACGGGCTGGGACTGTCCCAACATATCATGCCCTCTGAGCAGCATACTCTGAGACCAAGGGCAGCATGTAGTGGCCAGGTGCTGTCAAGTTGGCCCCCAACTCATGGTGACCCCATGTACAACAGAATGAAACACCACCTGGTCCGGCACTTTCCCCGTGATTGGTTGAGGACTGGACTATTGTGATCCTTAGGGTTTTAACTGACTGATTTCTAGAAGTAGATTTCCAGGCCTTTCTTCCTAGTCCATTTTAGTCTAGAAGCTCTGCTGAAACCTGTTCATCACCATAGCAGCACATAGGCCTCCACTGACAGATGAGTGGTGGCTGTGCGTGAGGTGCATAGGCCGGGAATTGAACCCGGGTCTCCTGAATGGAAGGCAAGACTTCTCCTGCTGAACCACCAATTTCCCCCGAGTGTAGCATACAAAATGTTTATTAAGGAGTGCACTCTGGGATCAACACCTCTGGAAGAGAGGCGAAGGAAGCAGGAGTGGGCAGAGGGAGAAGTCACACTGCAATGCAGGCCCAGCAACAGCCCTGGCCAACCCCATGGGGAGCTCGGGGGATAGAATGAGTCTTCAGAATTTGGCTAAAATGGTCAGGTATGTATACTCCCACATGGATCAGTCACTGTTTGTGGGCCGCCCTGAAAATGGATGTGGTTTTGGGTGAGACCACTCTCTGCAGCTGAGGCAATGCCTGAAGGGGCTGCCAGTGGATAGCTCTGCCACCAGCACCCTCTGCAGAAGGGACAAGTCTTTCATCGAAGGAGAATCTAGAAGGCACATCACAGTGTCCCCTACACTACTCCATGGCTGTCCTTGATCTTAAATTTACTCAGAGTTCAACAGTTTACCAGTATTTGAGGGACAAGGAAAGAAAGAAGAAACACCACTCTGCTGTAAGTTGCATTAAGCTTTGGCTGCCCTTGAAAAGACCTGGCCTCACCCTGACACTCAGAGAAAGCTGGGTTTACTCCAGTCCTTTTGGATCTCTCAATTCTGAGTCCAAATGAAGCATAACGCTAAGACAAACGTTTTGAGACCCTCACTCAGAAAGGGAAGGAATGCATCCTACTCATTGGTGCTGGCTCTCACAAGCACCCCCTGGTGTCTGCCAGGACACCCAGTTTACCAGCAGACATTCGGTGGTGCCCAGGTCTGCTCTGAGGTACTCACAGCGTGGAACTCCAGAGGAATCCCACATCCAGCCTCAGAGGAGAAAGCCTGGTGAGAAACAAGCACAGGAACAGGGTGGGAGGGGCCTTGAAGGCAGGCATGGCCCAGGGAGCTCGGAGTGGGTCCTTGGAAACATGGTGGAGGGAGGGGCGGTGTGCCACCCAGCATAAGAGTGCTGGATTCGGGGCCAGGCTGCTTGGGTTGCCCCTGGCTCATTGGCCTTGGGAAAGTTACTTAACTGCTCCCTGCCTCACTTTCCCCATTTGTGAAATGAGGAATAATAACAGCACCTACTTCATAGGTTTCCTGTCAGATTAACATGTGTGAATCCCTTAGAAGAGTGTCTGGCACACAGTGGGCTCTGGAGATGCAGCTCCAGGAAGGTGGGAGACGGGCAGGATCTTGGGGTTGTGTGGTCAAGTCAAGGCCGGTTCCTCCCACATGGAAGGGTCTTCATTGGAAGGGAACTTCCCCTGGATTTGACCCCAAACAGAAACTTTCTGGGAATCTTTCAGAGGCTTCAACATGATTGTTTATCCAGTTAGAAGTGATCCATAAGGCAAGTTTTGCTCTAATAAACAGAGAAATTTGTGAAGATTTTTTGGTTTTGGTTTTTTGGATCAAAAGTATTATTGTTACATATGCTACAGAGAAGCAAACAATGATACACACCCTGGACTTCAGGATTCTAATTTGTAAACTTTAGCCTCAAAATCACTGTTAGATTGAATTGCTCTCAGAAACCAATTTCAATTTTAAATACTATTTAACAAACCAATTTCAGTGGAAATAGAACACTTGCAAGCGTAAGAGATAGGACTGTCATACAGCACAAAGACAGCTTAGCTTGATAGTTGAAGAGCTGTTCTCTAGAATTTGATTGCCTGTGTTCTGGTCCTGGCTCTGCCTCACACTGGCTGTGTGATCTTGGGCAAACTACTTAACCTCTCTGAGCCTTTGTTTGTCTCAAATATATAATGGAGATGATAATAGTAGAATCTTACAATAGCTTGTGGGGTGACTTGAATAGGTCATTGTGTGTAAAGTGCTTATCATAGCCTACCCTCATTTGTTGATACTATTATTATAGTTGTAATACATGAAATTAAAACTAAAACAAAAACAAGAAAGAAAACACAGTGCTCACTCCATTTGCACCTTAAGTTAGAAAGTATCAGGTGGACTGTGCTGCAGTAAACAAAACCTTGCAAATCTCAATGGCTTATGAGAAAGAGAGAGAGAGATGGAGACGGACTCCTGTCTATCACACATTAGGGGCCTCGGCAGAGGAAAGGGGAGGTGGAGAATCACGCACTGACTCTTAAATGCTTCTGCTCAGAAGGGATACATGTCACTTCTGCTGGTATTTCACCAGTCAGAACAAGTCCCGTGGTTGTCCCAAGCCTCAGAACAGTGCAGAAGTGAAATTCTCCCCACCCCCAGAGTAGAGGGAACCAGATCTCAGACAGCAATAATGAGAAGCATACACCCAGAAACACATACCAAGCTCCCCCTGGAGCTTGCCCAAGCAATTTCTGCAGCTTGGCAGGAGAGTGAGATGTCAGTGTCCCATTCAGACAGAGGATACAGGTCTCTACAAATGATTCTCTTATGGTTCTTCCCATTTTCCACCCTGTCCAGCTCCTATGTATACTTGGAAGAATCTTTAGACAGCTACTGATGACTGTCCACCACTTGTCTGTCAGTTTGTTGTACTGTGGTGCTTGCGTGTTGCTGGAAACTATCCCACTGGTATTTCAAATACCAGCAGGGTCACAGATGGTGGACAGGGTTCTGCAGAGCTTCCAGACTAAGACAGATTAGGAAGACAGACCTGGCGATCTACTTCTGACAATTAGCCAATGAAACCTTACGGATCAGAACAGAATATTGTTTGATACAGTGCTTCAAGGTGAACACCCTAGGTTGGAAGGCACTCAAAACATACAATGGCTACAACAGTGGACTCAGGCTTACCAACAATTGGGAAGACAGCACAGGACTGGGTAACGTCTTGTTCTGTTGTACATTTAGTCACTGTGACTCAGAGCCAACTCAATGGCAATGAACAACAACTGATAACTATAAAGTAATAAAAGTGGGTTATATGTCTATTCATAAGCAGTATGTTTAATGATATTATTGAATTCTAATTTTTGGCTTTAATTTTGTTCTATTAGAATTCATAAAAGAAATACTGAGAATTTGATGGAAAAAATCTTCGGACTTAAGATTTAAAGCAAAATGTAAAGTTAGGTGCTCTAATAATTCTCACTCTAATTTTTAGTTTTTAAAAGATTCATTTTAAAGCCTCTAAATTTTAAAATTTTTCATATTGTGAATACATCCAATATATTAAAAATTAGAGATGACGGTACAATGAACCTTTTGCATGAAGATTTGATATCATTTCACCACCTCGTACTTGAGCATGTATGTCTAAAATACAAACATTTTCTTACATAACTACAATGCTACTATCACCTACAACATTTCCTAGTGTCATCTTATAGCCAGCCTATGATCAAACTTCCGCAATTATGTAAAAATTTATTTTGAAGTTGGCTTGTCCTAAGCAGGATCCACACAAGTCTGAACATTTCATTTGGTTGCTATGTCTCTTACCTCTCTTTTTAACTCTAGTTAAAGTCCTTTAACTCATTTTCCCATGTCAATGATTTATGGTGGAAACTGGGTCATTTGTCCCACAGAACGTCACACATCCTGGATTTGTCTGCTTCCGTCCTTGGGTTGTCATTTACCTTCTTCTCCTACCCTTGTCTTTTCTGTCTGTGAACGTTAGCTCTAGGTTTAGAGTCAACTGTTTTGACAGGGATATTTCAGAGGTGGTGCTCTGCGATTTACGTTGCATGCCATCGGCAGGCACACAATGCCTTGTTGCCCCATTCTGCATGGTGTTAACTCAAGTGGTGGGGTTGGGTGGTGAAGCCTTACCTTCCATTGTAAAATTCCTCATTGGTCTTTCATCGCAAGATCATCCATTGATATTGTGGTTTGAATCAATTACTTCATTGTGACTCAATTATTTCATTGGAAGTTGCAAGAAAAATTTTTTAATTCTAATATGCTCAACATGGTGAATGTAATCAATGTCACTGAATTGTACACTTAAAAATGGTTAAAATGGAAAATGTTTTGTAAAAAAATACAAACAAAAATTCTATTACCCTTGTCACATTTATTAGTTGGCTTTCTTTTATAAAAGGAATTTCCTCTGATCAATGAAGGCTATTTGGTTACCCTCAAATACAGTTAATTCAGGAAAGGCTGGGTAAGTGCTGGTTCTTTCCTGTTAATTCCTCACTTTCAGAGTAAGGATTTGGAGCCCCAGTTACCAGGGGTGCCTGTACTGGGTTGAATAGTGTTCCATCAAAATTCATGTCCACCTGCAACCTATAAATGTGACCTTATTTGGAAACAGGGTCTTTGCAGGTGTAATCAAATTAAGATGGGGTCATACTGGAGTCACTTATGACCTGATGGCACCTAGCAACATCAACAAGGCATCCTGGATTATGGTGGGGCCTAATTCAACGCCTGGTGTCCTTATGAAACCAAACCAAACCTGTTGCCGTCGCGCCGATTCCGACTCATAACGAACGACCCTATAGGACAAAGTAGAACTGCCCCATAGGGTGTCCAAGGAGTGGCTGGTGGATTTGAACTGCCAATCTTTTGGTTAGGAGCCGTAGCTCACCTTAGCTCTTAACCACTGTGCCAAATTTGGACACAGACATGCAGAGACAGAAGATAGCCATGTGAACATAGAGGTAGAGATTGGAGTTATTCTGGAATACCAAGGGTTGCTGGCAGCCACCAGACGCTAGAAAAGACAAGGGACAGTTCTTCCCTAGAACCTACAGAGAAAGCATGGCCCTGGGAACACCTTAATTTTGGGCTTCCACTCTCCAGTACTGTGGGAGAATACATTGCTGTAGTTTGAAGCTGCTCAGTTTGTGGTCATTTGGTGTGGTAGCCCCAGGAACTGAACTGATTTGTTTGCTTTTTTATGGTGGGAAATGATGAGCTTCTCTCTCCCTTTTTATCAAATTATTCAGAACTTATGGATTTCTATGTATTTAATCTGTTTCAATCATTGCTAATCCTTTTTATGCTTAAATGATTCCATCTTTGGCAAGTGGGGGTCCCTGCATGCTGGTCACTGGATCCTCTCCACACGACACACTCGTCTATGATGGCTGCCTTGCTTTCTGGCACAACAAGATGTCCTTGCTCCTCTTGTGTGTTTCCTGCCCTAGACCTGGAAGTAGCCATTCCTCCAAAGATCCCTGCTTCCTTTAAGTGAGTCTATTGATTATATTTTAAAACACAAAACACATGTCTTTTATATCCATCAGCCTGGAAATGAAAGATGACATCAATTTCAACACCACCTCCCTTCCCTGAAGCCACACAGTGACCCTACTTTATCCCAGAGGTCTGGAATAGATGAGACTCTGTGGTCTCCTCAGAAAGCCTCATTGCATTTCCAGTGTGTAGATAATTTTATTCTTAGTATTTCCCTAACACAGCTGTGAGTCTGAGAACTGACAGACACAGTGAGATGCAGATCAAGGCGTACGCGAATCAAAGTGAGAGTGTGAGGTGCCAGCTAACTGGGCGCTGGAGGCCAAGGGAGCAAGGAGACTCACAGGAAAGAACCAAACCATGTGGGAGCAGCAGATCTCGCCCTGAAGACATGTGCTAGCATTTGAGAACCTATCCTTTCCCTGGGAAGGTTACCTTCTTGCAAGGAGAAGACAGCTTCCAGAAGGATTCTTTGGGAGCAGACAGGGAGGAAGGGGGCCCCTGACTAGGCTGTCAGATCAGCTGAATACACCCAAGCCATCGATGGGGGCACAGACAGATGTCCTATGCAGTCACATCCACCAGGAATCAGTGGATTAGGATCTGCTGCATTCTGGAAAGACAGATCAGCTGGTCAGATGAACGAAGGAAATGTTCAAGGCAAGTGAAAGAAGAGCAAGGGGAGATTTGTACGAATTATAAATGTCAGTAAACCAATTGCCTATTGAGTTCTTGAATGACTGGAAACTTGGAATTCAGAGAAGGGGAGTCCTTCAGAGTCACAGCATTGACTTCTGAGACGTGGAAGGCAGGACAAAGGTTTGATTTAACCATTCAGACCCTAACTTGGCACAGCAGGTTCCCCTTCAGACAGATGGAACATTGGTTTCTTTTTCTCTTCAACTTTGCATCAGGACAAAAAGAATCCTCTATGTGGCTCGGTACTAATAAAGACTAAAGACTGAGAATCTAGCTAAATTTATGCTGCGGGCTGTGGCCCGTCTGCCAAGCAATGTTGTTCAATTAGCAGATCTCTCCTTTGTAAGCCATGTGGTACACTGCACAGTCTGTTTGAGTTGCTGCCATCGAAATAATTTTTATATGGGCAGTCACTGCTCAGTGTTTTGCAAGTCATTTCCCTTGCTTAAGACCATACATGGTTAGGGTTCGCGTCTACTTCTTCTCAAGGTCCAGCTAACTAAGTTCTTCAGGATTTCACATGCAGTTCAAAGCAACCCAGAGTTCTGGTATTCCAAGAAGGGTGGGGAAATAAAGCCCATGGTTTACAGGTACGAGAGATTGGCAAGAAGCATCTCTGAACTCTCTCTGAGAGTCTGTGCAGGTGGGCTTTACAACATACTTTGCTCCCAAATCCTTGCCCAGGCAAAGCCCCGCTATTTCAAACAGACAGAAGGTTGGCAGTGAACCCCCCTGAGTTGCTGTCCTGCTGATGTAACTTTACTCCTGCCACTGCTATCTAACTTCTAAGAGTGTGAAAGCAAGTCTGAGATGTTTTTGGAGATAAGCACATTCAGGGTGTAACAAGCAGCTTGTCTGCGCTCGCGATACCCCCAGGGATACCGAAATCCAACAAGAAACCGGCACCCAAGAAACTCTCATTGAGCGGCTGGGGGTAAATTGTGAGCTTCTGTCTGGCATTTCTGTTTCTACTAGTTGTATCTTATCTCTTTCTCTTTCTCTTCCCCTTTCTGTGCCCCCCGCCACCAAAATAACCTCACGAGGTGAGTGAGGGGAGTGTCGAGTAGGTTCATAGAGTTGAATGACTACGGTTGAATGAAGTCACTCCAGTAGCAAAGAGCGCTCTCCTCCAGGGTCTCTTTAGGAAGAAGGTCTCCTTCTCTCATTGTCTCTTGAGGAATATAATTACTTTTGGAGACTACTGGGGGGAAAAACAGTTGTTGTCAAGTTGACTCTGACTAATGGTGACCCCATGTGTGTCAGAGTAGAAATGCGCTCCATGGGATTTTCAATGGCTGATTTTTCAAAAGTAGATCGCCAGGCTTTTCTTCCGAGGTGCCCTTGTGTAGACTCGAATCGCCAACCTTTTGGTTAGCAGCTGAGCACACAATCCATTTGCATCTCCCAGGGACTGGGAAAAGGTGCTTATTTTAAGAGCATAAGATGCATATTCAACAAACTAAAGGTTCCTACCCTTCAAGTGATAGGAAGAAATTATTTGAACATTGAGAAAACAGCCATCAGGGTGATTTTATAGCTGGACTTCTTTACTTTCCTTTATCCTCACCCAGGAGGCGAGTTCTAACTTCAGCAGCCTTCCCCTTCTTCTTCCTGTCATAAAGGCATTCACTGCCATGAGCTCTGTTCTCAGAAAACTTCCAAGGCTATTCAGGGGCCAAAGGAAATGTGGAAGGAGGCAGAGACTGAGGCTTGTTTCCAACACCCTTGGAATGTCAGGCAAAAGAGAGGGGGTGAGAAGGTGGGTCCACTGGACAAATTCAGCCTTCTGCTACCCTACTTTCTCCTGACTTCACGGAACTTGTTTTCGGGCACTCACTTGGAACTGGAGGCAGAATTAAGCCCCAGTGGCCATTAAGCCTGTCCAACCATTTGCTTCTCCAGAAGTCCAAGGATGCACCTTATAGCAGTGTGGCTGAGAGGCCCCTAGTCCTGCAAACATGGGTAGCAGGGCCTTGGGAGAGAAGCCCAGTCACAGGTTCACAAGATTCTGCTCTCTGGTGCCAGTGTACAACCTCATTCCCTCCACTGGGGTTTTCTCCCTCTTCCACTCCATCATGGCTGTGTCTTTCCGTAACCTGCTTCTACAATTTCCCTTCCCCCTCAGCTCTTGGTTCCTGCTCCTTTCTCCTTCCTTCTGCTTACCTGTGATCTCCTCAGCCTGCACCATCTTTATCTCCCAGGCCACCTAGTCAGTCCACTCACTGAGCACCTGCTACATACCAGCCTCTGTTCCCAAAACTATGGGTACAGTGAGAGCAAGGCAGAGAGATCCTATCCCTCCAGATCCCACGTGGTGGGAGGTGGTGGGGACAGACCCTCAGCAAGGATGCAAAGAGGTAGACAAGGTAGCTTCAGGAGGTCACAGGTGCAACAAAGAAGACAAAATAGAGAAATGTGACAGAAAGTGATGGCAGTGGGGGGATGCCGTTTTAGCCAGTTTGGTCAAGGAAGGACTTTCTGAGAAAGTAACATGTAACTTCAGACTTGAACATTGACAAGGAGGCAGCTTCATGAAGACTTGGGGAAGGAGTGGCAATTAAATTTCAAAAGCGGCTTGAGAAGACAAAGTAAAGCATTATAATGAAATGAGCAAAGACCTGGATTTAAAAACCAAAAGGGAGGAACTCGCTTGTCATTTCTCAAGCTGAAAGAACTAAAGAAGAAATTCAAGCCTTGAGTTGTAATACTGAAGGATTCTATGGGCAAAAAAAATGAATGATGCAGGAAGCATCAAAAGAAAAAATACAGAGTCACTGTACCAAAAAGAATTGGTTGACATTCAACCACTTCAGGAGGTAGCATGTGATCAAGAACCAATAGTACTGAAGGAAGAAGCCCAAGTTGCACTGAAGGCATTGGTATAGGACAAGGCTCTAGGAATTGACGGAATACCAATCGAGATGTTTCAACAAATGGATACAACACTAGAACCATTCACTTGTCTGTGCCAAGAAATTTGGAGAGAAGAGCTACCTAGCCAACTGACTGGAAGTGATCCATATTTGTGCCCATTCCAAAGAAAGGGGAACCAACAGAACGTGGAAATTATTGAACAATATCATTAATATCACACATAAGTAAAATTTTGCTGAAGATATTTCCAAATTGGTTGCAGCAGTACATTGACAGGAAATGGCCAGAAATTCAAGATTTAGGAGAGGACATGGAATGATGGATATCATTGCTGATGTCAGATGGATCCTGGCTGAAAGGAGAGAATACCAGAAAGATGTTTACTTGTATTTTATTGACTATGCAAAGGCATTCGACTGTGTGGATCATAACAAATTATGGATAACGTTGCAAAGAATGGGAATTCCAGAACACTTAACTGTGCTCATGTGGAACCTGGACATAGACCAAGAAGCAGGTGTTTGAACAGAACAAGGGGATACTGCAAGGTTTATAATTAGAAAAAGTGTGTGTCAGGTTGTATCCTTTTATCATACGTATTCAATCTGTACACTGAGCAAATAATTCGAGAAACTGGCCTACATGAAGAAGAACGCGGCATCAGGATTGGAGGAAGACTCATTAACAACCTGCAGTATGCAGATGACATGACCTTGCTTGCTGAAAGTGAAGAGGACTTGAAGCTCTTACTAATTAAGATCAAAGACTACAGCCTTCAGTATAGATTATACCTCAACGTAGAGAAAACAAAAATCCTCACAACTGGACCAATAAGCAACATCATGATAAACAGAGAAAAGATTGAAGTTGTCAAGGATCCACTAACAAGGCCCATGGAAGCAGCAGTGAAGAAACCCAACGACGTATTGCATTGGGCAAATCTGCTGCAAAAGACCTCTTTCAAGTGTTCAACCACCTCATATGCGTGTGCAAGCTGGGCAATGAATGACAAAGACTGAAGAAGAATTGATGCATTTGAATTATGGTGTTCGTGAAGAATTTTGAATGTACCGTGAACTTCCACAAGAACGAACAAATCTGTCTTGGAAGAAGTACAGCCAGAATGCTCTTTAGCAGGGAGGATAATTAAATTTCATCTCACTTAGTACTTTGGACATGTTACTAGAAGGGACCAGTCCCTGAAGGACATCATGCCTGGTAAAATAGAGGGTCAGTGAAAAAGAGGAAGACCCTCCATGAAATGGATTAACACAGTGGCTGCAACAATGGGCTCAAACAAAGCAATGACTATGAGGCTGGCACAGGATTGGGCAGGCTTTCATTCTGTGGTACATAGGGTCACTATGATTCGGAACCGACTAGACGGCACCTAATAACAACACAATATTTGCCTGGTGCTTAGCGCAGAATCTACCACACTGTACACAGTCAATAAATGCTGGATGCATGAATGACTTAAATAGCAGTATATCTTACAAAACGTCTGTGGTTGCTGAAATGTTCTGTAAATCCAAAATCATCATACAGTAGACCCTTTGCCCTCAGTGTGGCCCATCGGTATTGGTGTCACGGCATCACGTAAGGCTTATCAGAAATGCACAATCTTGGGCTCCACCCCAGGTCTCGTCAGAATCAGATCTGTATTTGAACATAATCCTCAGTGATTCATATGCACATTAAGGTGTGAGAAGCACTGCTTTAGAGGATAAGTATTTGATGGCTGGAGTCCCTGGGTGATGTAAACAGTTAAGGTGCTCAGCTGCTAATCGTAAGGTCAGAAGTTCAAGTCCACCCAGAGGTGCCTTGGAAGAAAGGCCTGGCGATCTACTTCTGAACAATCAGACATTGAAAACCCTGTGGAGCACAGCCCTACTGTGACACACATGGGGTTGCCACTGAGTCAGAGTTGACTCAGTGGCAACCATTTTTGTTTTTCTAATTTGGCTGCTGATTTTTAACCTCTGGGCTTAATGTTCTTCCTATTAGAGGTTTTGCTCGAGATGGAACTAGACGAAGAGGCCCTAGCTAACTGCAAAATGTCTCCAGCAAGGACAGAGTTTTCGGAAGGATTTTTGTGTCAAGGATAAAACATCTGGGGTCTGTGATGTGTCCAATCCTCTGGCCCCCGTTTTGCTCTGCCTGGCTCAGCCTCCCCTCAGATGGTCAGGACGAAGGCGCGAAGGCCTCCTCCTGAAGCAAGCCTGGGTGGCCGCAAGAAGCCACCCGATGGGGTTCCAGTATTGCCTTCCATCTGGGAAGTAGCTCAGAATCAGCTCCGATGCCAGGGACAAAGTGGCTGCAGCTCTCGTCTCCTCTCTGCTGGCCCACACTCATAAAGCCCCGTGAAATCGGCCACCGCCAGCCAGCTCTTCACAGACAGGCAGGGCGGACCTGGCAGGGGTGTCCAGGATGATGATTGAGGGGCCCTGGCAGAGAGCAGCGGAAAACAAGGTCCCGATTCCAAGTCCGAGTCACAGCTGTGAGCCTCACGCTGCCTTCCAGGGGAGCGCTAACGTGCGCTGCCCTCAGCCAGGCATCTGAGCCCTTCCTCCCAAGCGTCCACCCGGCCGAGGTCCCTCTGGCTGAAGGGCAGGTCCCTAATGAACCACACGGACACTATGGCTTTGCCAGCTGCACAGCTCAGCAAGTAGCTCGCTCTCCTTTCTCTCCCCTCCTCCATCCCACCCTGACTCCTGTAATTATTAAGAGGCAGACTGAAACAGAACCGGGGTAAGTCTGAAGCGGAGCTGAGCTAGGTTTTAATGATTCTGTCCATTGCAGCAGAAACTTGACTTCGTCACTGGAATAGACAGTCCTGTGAGGATAAAGATTCCACAGAGATGGCCTCTGAGCCATCTTGGATTTATCAAAGGGACTTCTGCCAGTCAGCGTGGAATAGCAGAGTTAAGTACAATCTCATTTTAATTGTATCCAAGGTACTCATATAAATTTGGGATTTGATAAAGAGGTATAATATTATTGCAACACGGTAAATATTCCAGGAGTGTATTGTAGATATATCACATGTAGGTGCTATTGCAAACTTGAACAAAGTGTTCTAGAAAAAGGTGTCAAATCATTCCACGTCCAGACCAAGATAGATTCATGGGGCCAGCAACTACTGACTGAGTCGCTAAAAGTTTAGCTGGTTGCTTGTTGCTCATCTGCTGGCAAAACCCTGGTAGCTGGCAAAACCCGCGTTCAGTTAGTTCTCTAAAGAGCAAAGCAAAGATTGTTCTGCCCCTCAAAATATCTTAGCTGTTGAGAAGGCAATTCTGATCAGAAGAAATGAACATTCTCCTTACCTTTTGGAGTCCCTGAGTAGTGTAAATGATGAATGTACCCAGCTGCTAACTAAAAGGTTGGAGGTTCGAGTACACCCAGGGTGCCTCATAAGAAAGGCCTGGTGATCTACTTCAAAAAAATCAGCCATTGAAAACCCAATGGAGCACAGCTGTATTCTGACACACACAGGATCGCCATGAGTTGGAGTTGACTTGACAGCAACTGGTTAATAGTGTTCTGGCTTTAGGACAGGACTGGGTGGGGATATGGAGAAAATGTTGATGAGTGGGACCTGAAGGGCTGAGGGTGGGAAAGATACCAGAAGGGGGAGGCATGGGCATCAGAGGATTGGCATGGGTCTTCCCTCTCTGATGCCAAACCATTTACCTTGTGGGTGATAAACCTAGCGCTTTTATAGTGGAATATTTTCCCATGCTGGCCACTCTATCTTATAAAGATGTTAAAATAATCTCAGTAGAAGTCCCAGTTTTACAACGAGCCGAACTTTTACCACACACTGCTAGCCTGAAAAACATCTGTCCACAAATATTCCTGGACATCAACTATAAAACCGCCATTTTGTTTATTAAATCATAAAAATATTTTAATTTTTTTTAGAAATAATTTTTTAAAGCTGCAGATCTAACTTTGGTTTCCATTTTAAAAGTTTGTGAAATATTTAAGACATTCAACAAAGAATAACAGATAAACAGATTAACTGGAGAGATATTTAGAAGGTAAATGTACATGATTTGTATTTGGAAGTGGGGTGTTGTAAAGCAAGAGTGAAAAAATGGAAGCCCAATGATAAAAATATGGAAACAGATAGTGGTGATAGTTGCACAGCATGAACCTAATTAATGTCACTGAATTGTACATGTAAAAGATGTTGCAATGACAAATGTTTTGCTTTATATATTCTTTATTCTTTTTCTACTGTGGTGTATATATATACATATACACACATTATCTAATGGTAAATATATATATCTATATGTAAACATATATAGCAGTTAATGTATACACACACACACATATGGATATATATAAACCAAACTCATTGCCGTCGAGTTGATTCCGACTCACAGCGACTCTATAGGACAGAGCAGAATTGCCCCCTAGGTTTCCAAAGAGCAGCTGGCGGATTTAACCGCTGACCTTTCGGTTAGCAGCCTGAAGTCTTAACCACTGGGCCACAGCATCACACAACTGCCAAAACACTGAGAATCAGGGCCAAGCCTAGCTGACACACAACCTTAACCATCACAGAGGGTGTCACAAACCAAGGTCTATTAAAAAATTCTGCCTTCAAAGTTCTTTGAAGGCTTCCCTTAAAGAGGGTCAGTGAGAGAAAATTCTAGCTCTCTCCAAAATCACAGGTCTAAGAAAGGACACTGCACTTTTTCGGTGACACACTTCATTCAGGGACTTTGTAATTCAGATTCACAGAGCAATAGGTCAGCTTCAGGACTAGATGTCGTGAAATGACCCAGATGTTTCTGGAAGCGGTTTTGGCGCACAAAACTAGGGACTACTTAACAAAGCCTGTTCTACTGAGATATGACCAAAAAAGAGCTAAACAAATCTCGCAAAAGCACAAAATAAAGCCCATGTGAGCAGCACACGTGTAGTTTGATATTATAGATGGCTTCCCCTTCTTTTCAAAGGAAAGGAATTCCCATAAAGTGAGTGTATTTACTATACGTCTGGTACCAGACCTATTCAAGATGCTATAAAAAGATTATCTATAACTCAATACTACCCTTGTTTACTACATAGATTACATCATCATCCATCCCATACCGTTACATTAAATCAGCATTTTCCCCTCTTTTATTGCATTTGTTACGGAGTCTGTGGCTCAGGCAAAAATGTCTTACAAAGAGCATCCCAAAAGGTAATAAATACCATGCAGTTCCAATCTGCTCTGGGTTTTAAGGTTTATTCCCTTTGGCTCAAAGGAGAAGTCCCCTCTACTCCTTCCCTTAGGCATTCCTTGCACTTGGTACAAGGATCTTTCAGTGAGGGGCAGAGTGACAAAGCCTTACGGGAGAATGAAGTCCCATACAGAGTTAAGGTGTTAAGAAGGGCCCTGGACAGGGCATTGGACAGCTCTGATAGAGTGGGCATTTGTTGTCCTTTTGGTTGTCCACCAGCCATTCCATCTTTTTTGGTAATAGCCACCCAGATTGGGGGAAGGAGAATGGAATTACACCTCTCCCATGGGACAAGTTTGGGGAGACTGCTTTCAAGGTGCCATGTCTTTCCTTAGCTGAGGGATAGTCATACAAGGAGCCCTGGTGGCACAAACAGTTAAAACTCGGCTGCTAACCAAAAGGTTGGCAGTTTGAATCCTCCCACTCCGCGGGAAAAATACCTAGTGATCTGTCTCCCTAAAGATTACAGCCAAGAAAACCCTATAGGGTAGTTCTACTCTGTTACATGGAGTCACTATTGGTCAGAATCAACTGGATGACACCTAACAACACCAGCAAGACCAACTGGACTCCTTACAATCCAGGAGCCAATTGCCCCTTGTGTGGGGGAAGAGAAGGGACAGTGATTTAGAGTGTATTCATTCCAGTAGTGGTGCTTGGATAAGAGTCCCAAAGTTCCAAGACCCCAGTGAAGTGCTTAGTTCCTGTCCTCTCTGAGCCTGGTTCTCCAGCCTTTGCTTAAATCCCAGGAGATCCCTCACGTTCTTCCAACAAATTCCCTTATGATTAACTAAGCTAGAGTCTCTGTAGATTGCAATCCAAGAACTCGGAGCCACACCACAGCTGTGCGACCTTGGGCAACTCCCCTCACTCAACTCGTTGAAGAAAACTATGATACAACCTGTCCGAAGGAGTGGATCACATAAACTGGCAAATGTGAAGAGCCCCAATCTGGACAGAGATCAGGCTTGAGCCTCCGTTGCTCGTTGCTCGACACCTTCTCTGAACCTCCTGGAAGCTTCTGATCCTTCAATCGTGCGTGGAATCAATTCAAAACGCAAACTACTGCCACCTGCAGCTCCTGCTGCTGTGTATATTCCCCCTCTCACAGGAAAACAAAAACAAAAATAAGCAGCGGAAAAACTGTTCCCTCCTTCCAGTAAAGGGATTCCTCCGTGCATCCAGGGGTCATCATGTAAAGTTCCTCCCCCACACCTACCTGGGAATACCTGAGGGCTGTGACTCATTTAGTAGCTGCAGGAAGCCTGTCAGAAGCTGACTCTCTGCCTGTCTTTTTCAGCTCCTGGAAGCTCTAGGAAGCAACAACAAAGGGGAAGCGGAATCGGCCAGCAGCCCCACCCCCAAACCTGGCTCAGGAAATTTTCCAGGGCCAGGCTGACTCCACGGAAGCTGTGTAAGAACTGGAGAAACCGAGTGCGCTCACGGAAACGAAACAAGTGAAGCTGGCTTTGAACTGGGCTTCGTCGAACTTGGAGTCACATTTCCTACCTACGAACCCCTCTAGTATACTCGTACATGGCTATTCCATATTTCTCGTTTTTTAAACGTATTTAATCAAGAAAGCACTCTGCATTAATTCCACTTTAAAGACAGACGCCAAGGCTATGCCCCGGTCACTACTAAAAAGCACCCCAAAAGGTAGTGGCGTAAAACAATCACTTATCATGCACACTGATTATGGGTCAGGAATGCAAACAGAGCGCAGCGTGGACGGCTTGTCTGGGGCCTCCACTGGGCTCCCTGGAAAGGCGGGGAGGTGGGGACTGAGACAGCTGAGGCATGAGGACTTGCAAACGAGATGGCTTGTTGGAGCACATGTCTGGCACCACGCTGGCGAACTGAACTCAGCGGAGACCAGCTTGGCAGCCTGGGGGCAATTCGTGGCGCCTGCTTGCTTTCTGATACCCCATCCCGGAAGCCACGTTGCGTCACTTCCGCCCTCTTCGTTTCGTGGACGCAGTTACAAGTCTGCACAGGTTCAAGGGGAGTAGCAGAGTCCCCACTTCTCAAGGAGGATTGTGAAAGGATTTGGGGCCATGTTTCAAAACCATCACAGCCTGGAAAAAACAGAGGAGAACCCTGGAGACACCTACAATCAGTCATCTTAAGCATTCACACACGGATCCATCATCAGGGCTCCAAATACAGTTCTCAAAGGACTTGTCTCTGTTTCCCTTCAGCTTGCCAGGAGAAAAAAATGATCTGAAAGACTAAGATGCAAGGTCAGTTAGACCTAGGCATGGTAAGTATCATAGGACCCAATGCAGGACACTATTCTGTACTTTCTAATTAGGGGAAACCCTGCTTGGGAGGCATCCCGATAAGGCCAGGCCTAGGCAAAAAGGGAAATGGGTAAGACGGGTCTTTGTCTTTCTGCTGCCTTTAGCTGTCAAGCCTCCCTCTGGGGGTTTGATTCCGATATTCAGCATTGGGTGACTTCCACAGAGCAAGCCCCGTACTTGCAACTATTGTGGCCTCTCCCTGCTGTGTCTATAGGCCGGGAACCTGCAGTCACTGAAGCCCAATCTTTAGTACCTGTAACCTACTTGCTGTCTTTGGCTAGGTGACAGCGGGTCAATCCCAGAATTAGTGAGCTACTGTGAGAGTGGGTACTGGGTGAGTGGGTGACTCACTCTAGAAGGGCCTACAGAGAGCAGAGCCCGGGACTGGTGCTGCCTGTCTGTGGTGAAGGAAGGAACGTGGGTCAAAATTTCTGAACCAAAGAGTCTTGAAAAAATAAAATAAGTTTTGGTGTGTCTTATTATGCAGCAATAGATAACTAACTGAAGCAGTGATCTAGCACTTCACTTTGGAATGTGGGAATACTAACTGTTCATGATCTTATTCTCAGCCTTTAGTAACCTCTGCAGAAAATGAGACAAATACAATTCTGTTTTAACATACTGCTACATAGATTTCAAAATAGTCTGAGAAAATGTAGATGTGATGTTTTGTTAACCTTTCGCAGCCTCTCTTAAAAGATAACTATCATCAGGAAGGAGGCCCTAAAGCAAAATTTTAAAAATTAGTTTCTAACATTATGGGACCTGGGGCAAGAATACAAATAGAGACCCACATACCATATGTCTAAATACTTAAAGGCTATAAATCAGGCTAACAACCTATTAAATAAAATATGTATCCTCTAACTTCTGGAAAAAAAAAAATCTTCTTAACAACCTTGAGGGCCAGATTCAAATTTAGAATTCTCAGACTCTTTGGAATTCCCCACTGGAATATGGTAGTGTTGGGAGATCTGGCTCCTGGCCGTTGTTCCCTAGCCTACCCTCTTTATCCTCTCCCTCTCAGCTCCTTTTCATACTGCTGGGACCGTTTACACACACATGGACCTCCCGGCACACACATCCAAATTCCGTTCACCCCTACAGCTAGGAATGGGATCCGGAAGGGGAAAAGCATGTGTCCATAGCCTGGCAGACTTCTTGACCCGGGGGAGGGGCAAAACTGAACAAGGGCCAGGGTGTAATCCTTGAAAGTAAAGGACGCAAGGTCTAGGGTAGTATTGATCTAAATGCGCCCAATGAGGTAGCATAATCCCAGTAGGAGCATCATGACTGAAAGAAGAGTTGAACTTTCTGAGGAGCTCGCATTTTAAAAGGACACAAAAGATGATGGGAGGTACCCAATCTAAGAATAAATACAGAGAGTGGCAGGGCCTGGTAGGAATAATATTGGGAAGGCCTAGAATGAGCTGAGACTTGTGAAAAGCACCAGCCAAAATAGACTATTTAGTTATGTTCCAGTGAGAAATGCAAGGATCAAAACGGTCTGCTACTGGGTAATGGTGTTATGGCGGCAACACAGTAGATCTACTTTCCTCCTTCAGAAAGTCTCCACGAAGTGGTGAGGACGGGGGGGTCTATTCACTTGTCCGGTTAGAAGAGCAACACAGCTATGAGAAAATTGAAGCCAGAGAGACCAGGCAAACTAGTTGCTGTCAAGTTGATTCCCAACTCATGACGATTCCGTGTGTCAGAGTAGAACTGTGCTCCATAGCGTTTTTTTTTTTTTTTTTAAATAATATTTTATTGTGTTTTAGAGCCTTGGTGGTGCAGTGGTTAAGAGCTCAGCTGCTAACCAAAACATTAGGAGTTCAAATCCACCAGCCGCTCCTTGGAAACCCTATGGCACAGTTCTACTCTATCCTATAAGGTCATTCTGAGTTGGAATCGACTTGATGGCAAAGGGTTTGGTTTGGTTTTGGTATTGTGTTTTAGGGGAAAGTTTACACAGCAAATTAGGTTCCCCTTTAACAACTTTTATACAAATGGTTCCCTGCCATTGGTTACAATTTTTACAGTGTGTCAGCATTCTCATTATTTCCACTCTGTTTGTTCTGTTTCCATTGATCTAGCTTCCCTTCCCCTCCTTGCCTTCTCATTTTTGCTTTTGGGTAAATGTTGGCCGTTTGGTTTCATACAGTTAATTGTTTAAGGAGCACATTACTCACGGGTGATATTGCATATTTTATAATCCAAACTATTATTTGGCTAAAAAGTGACCTGCAGAAATAGCTTCAATTCCAAGTTCAAAGGATATCTTAGGGCAGTAGTCTCAGGGGTACCTCTAGTCTCTATCGGTCCAGTATGTCTGAACTTTTTTAGGAATTTGAGTTTTGTTCTACATTTTTCTCCCATTCTATTTGTGACCTTCTATTGTGTACCTGGTCAGAAAGGTTGGTAGTGGTAGCCGGGCACCATCTAGTTCTTCTGGTCTCAGTTTAGAAGAGGTCATGGTTAGTGTGGGCTATTAGTCCCGTGGACTAGTCGTCTTTGAGACTTTGATTTTCTTCATTCTCTTTTGCTGCATATGAATAAGGACCAATAGTTGTATCTTAGATGACCGCTCACAAGCTTTTAAGACTCCAGATGTTACTCACCAAACTAGGATGTAGAACATTATCTTTGTGAACTATGTTATGCCAATTGACTAAGTCATCCCCCAAGACTGTGGTCTCAAGGCTTTTGACCCAGTAAGCCAATCGCACGAGTTGTTCTGATATGTCCAGGAAGACTCCATAACTGTGCCCCCGTGTGGTTTGTTATATATGTGGATATATATGCAGCACACACAAACGTGTATATACATATGCCTACAGATACACCTGTCTATGCACATGCATTTACTTTCGTATGCCTTCCTGTACACGTATATGCCTCCATATCTACCTACATAACCACACACATATTTTTTATTGTTTTTACTGTTGTTGCAAAATTGTATATGTTACAGCATTTACCGAAATAGTTCCTTTTTCTTGTGTACTTTTTAGTGTCTTTATTTGCCTTGGTCAAGTTGTGCTGGCTTCACCCATATTTGGAATTGTCTTTCTCATCACCAAAAGTAGTAAACGTCTACTATCTAGAAAGTGATTCCCCCTCCCTCTCTGTCCTATCCCTGGTAAACATCAAAGAACTTTTTTTTCTGTATGTATGTCTCTTCTTGATTTTTTATAATAATGGGGCCATACGATATTTGTATTTTTGTGATTGACTTATTTCACTCAGCGTAACGTCCTCAAGATTCATCCATGTTGTGAGATGTTCATGGATTTGTCGTTATTCTTTATTGTTGCATAGTATTCCATTGTGTGTATGTACCACAGTTTATCCATGCATTGTTGCTGGGCACTTTGGTTGTTTCCATCTTTTTGCTGTTGTGAATAATACTGCAGTGAACATAGGTGTGCATATGTCTATTCATGTGACGGCTCTTATTGCTCTAGGATAGTCCTAGGAGTGGGATTGCTGGATTGTGAGGTATTTCTATTTTGAGGAAGCGCCATGCTGTTTTCCATAGTGGTTGTACCATTTTACAATCCCGTCAGCAATGTATAAGAGTTCCAATCCCCCCATAACCTCATCAGCATTTATTGTTTTCTGTTTTATCATTGCCATTTTTGCAGAGGTGAGATGGTATCTCATTGTGGTTTTTATTTGCATCTCTCTAATGGCTAATGATCTCAAGCATCCTTTCATGTATTTTCTGGCCACCTGAATGCCCTCTTTGGTGAAGTGTCTGTTCATGTCCTTAGCCCGTTTTTTGATTGGATAGTTTGTCTCTTTGTTGTTGAGTTGTTGCAGTTTTATATGTATTTCAGAGATTAAACCCTTATCAGATATGTCATTGCCAAAGTTTTTTTTTCCTAGTCTGTAGGTTCTCTTTGTACTCTTTTAGTAAAGTCTTTTGATGTGCATAAGCATTTAATTTTTAGGATGTCCAAGTTATCTAATTTATCTTCTGCCATTTGTACATTGTTAGTTTTGTTTGATAGGCTATTTATGCTGGAAATTAGATCCTCTAGTGTTGACCCTGTGTTATCTTCCAGGAACTTTTTTGTTTTAGCTTTAACATTTAGGTCCTTGATCCATTTTGAGTTAGTTTTTGTTCATGATGTGAGGTATGGATCCTGATTCATTTTTCTGCGTATGGATATCTAGTTTTGCTAGCACCGTTTGTTAAAGGGACTGTTTCTTCCCCATTGAATGGACTTTAACCCTTTGTTGAAGATCAGCTGCCTGTAGATGGATAGATTTACTTCTGGGTTTTCAGTTTTATTCCAGTACCAAGCTGTTTTGATTACTGTGGCTGTATAATAGGCTTTGAAACTGGGAAGTGTGAGGCCTCCTACTTTGTTATTCTTCAGTATTACTTTAGCTATCCTGGGCCCCTTCCTTTCCACAGAAAGTTGGAGATTAGTTTTTCCATTTCATTAAGAATGTTGTTGGGATTTGGATCAGGATTTTGCATTACTGTATTTGTACACAAATAATGCATGCCTTCTACATTTGTTTGCCAACTGTGCCCTCCTCTGTTTGAGGTATTTTCATAAGTGTGCTATGCTAATTTTTTTTGTATAGCAACATACCTCAGAGGGGGAGGATGTGGTTGGCAAACAAACATAGAAGGTGCACGTTATTTGGGGGAAAATAGGGTACTTCTATAGATTGCTTTTGGTAGTATTGACGTTTTCACAACGTTAAGTCTTCAAATCCATGAGCACAGAGTGTTTTTCCTTTCATGTAGATCTCTTTTAGTTTCTTACAATAGTGTTTTATAGTTTTCCTTGTATAAGTCTTTTACGTCCCTGGTTAGGTTTATTCCTAGGTATTTTATCCTTTTGGGGGCTATTGCAAGTGGCATTGATTTCTTGATTTCCTTTTCAGAGTCCTCCTCGTTTGTGTAGAGGAACCCAGCTGGTTTTTGTGTATTGATCTTGTACCCTGCCACTTTGCTGAACCCTTTTGTTAGTTCCAGTAACTTGCTTGTGGAGTCTCTGGGATTTTCTATGTATAGGATCATGTCATCTGTGCATAAAGATAGTTTTACTTCTTCCTTTCCAATTTGGGTATCATTTATTTCCATTTCTTGCCTTATTACTCTAGCTAGGATTTCCAGTAAGATATTGAATAGGAGTTGTGATAAAGGGCATCCTTGTCTCATTCTTGTTCTCAAGTGGAATGCTTTTCAGTCTTTCTCTGTTGGGAATAATGTTGGCTATTGGTTTTACATTTATGCCTTCAATTATGTTGAAGAACTTCCCCTCTATTCCTATTTTGCTGAGAGTTTTTATCAGGAAAGATGTTGGATTTTATCAAAAGCCTTTTCTGCATCGATTGAGATGATCGTGTAATTCTTTTCCTTTGTTTTATTTATGTGGTGAATTATATTGATTGATTTTCTAATACTGAACCATCCTTTCATCCCTAGTATGAATCCCACTTGATCATGGTGTATTATTTTTTTGATATGCTGTTGATTTCTGTTGACTAGAATTTCATTGAGAATTTTTGCATCTATAGTCATGAGGGAAATTGGTTTGTAATTTTCTTTTTTAGTGATATCTTTGCCTGGCTTTGGTATCAGGGTTATGCTGGCTTCATAGAATGAATTAGGGAGTATTCCTTCCTTTTCTATGTTCTGGAATAGTCTGAGTAGAATTGGTGTCAACTCTTCTCTGAATTTTTGGTAGAATTCACCGTGAAGCTGTCTGGGCAGGGGCTTTTTTTTTTTTGTTGTTGGGAGTTTTTATGACGTCTTCAATTTCTTCTTTTGTTATGGATCTGTTCAAATTTTTTACCTCTATTTGTGTTAGTTTAGGAAGGTAGTGTGTTTCTAGAAATTTGTCCATTTCTTCTAGGTTTTCAAATTTGTTGGAGTACAATTTTTCATAATATATTCTGTTATGATCCTTTTTATCTCAGTTGGTTCTATTGAATTGTTACCCATCTTGGTTCTTATTTTGGTTATTTGCATCTTGTTGTTCTGTTGTTGTTGTTGAAAACGTGCTGTTGATTTTTTCCCTTTGTCAGTTTGGCCAGTGGTTTGTCAATTTTATTGATCCTCTCAAAGATCGAACTTCTAGTCTTGTTGATTCTTTCTATTTTTTTTTTCTATTTCATTTATTTCTGTTCTGATTTTTGTTATTTCCTTCCTTCTGGCAACTGTGGACTTCTTTTGCTGCTCCTTTTCTATTTTTTTTTTTTTTTTTGAGTTGTAGGATTAAACTATTGATTTTGGTCCTTCTTTTTTGGTGTGTGCATTTATTGCTATATATTCTCTTGTGAGCACTGCTTTTGCTGTGTCCCAAAGGTTTTGTTACATTGTGTTTTAATTCTCATTTGATTATAGGAATTTTTAAATTTAATTTTTAATTTCTTCTGTTATTTAATAGCTTTTAAGTGAGGTGTTATTCAGTTTCCATGTATTTAATTTTTATTCCTTTTTCTTTCTATTATTGATTTCTGGTTTTATATCTTTATGTTCAGAGAAGATGCTTTGTATTATTTATTTCAGTGATTTGTCATCATTTACAGATTGGCATCTCTGGTTCCCTGTTCTCAGTTTTGTAGCTTTATTTTGCTTTACAGAATTCTTTATCTGGGTTGGTATCTGGGTGATGCTGTCGTGTGTTTTAATCTCATGTTTTTATCTGATGTCATTGGTTCTCTGTCCAAAGGGCTCCCCTTAATGTTTCTTGTAAATTTGGTCTGTTTTTTACAAATTTCCTTCATTTCTGTTTTTATGGGAATGTCTTAGTTTTTCCATCATATTTGAAAGACAGTTTTGCTGAATATATGATTTTTGGTTGGCAATTCTTTTCTTTCAAGGATTTATTTATGTCATCCCATTGCCTTCTTGCCAACATGATTTCTTCTGAGAAACCAGTGCAAGTGCAGACAGCCTGCAGGAACTGTTGGGGTGTGGGATGTGTGATGTTGCAACCACAGTGCCCTTTTGTAGATGATATTTTGTTTTTCACAAGCTGCTCTCAGAATTATTTCTCTGTCTTTTGTTTTGGAAAGTATGATTATGATATGTCTTGGTGACTTTCCTTTGAGGTCTATCCTGTATGGGGTTTATTGAGCTTATTGAATGGAAACCTTCTCATCTTTCATGATTATTAGGGAAGTTTTCTGCCAAAGACTCTTCAAAAATTCTCTCTGTACTTTTTTTTCTCCTCCTCTTCTTGAATGCCTATTACACGTGAATTATTCCTCTTGATAGTGTCCCACATAACTCTTATGCTTTCTTAATTTTTCTTCATTCTTTTTTCTGATTGTTCCTCAAACAAATTAGTATCAAGGGATTTGTCCTCTATTTCTCTGATTCTTTCTTCCGTTAATTCTACTTCTATGTTCTTCCATTGAGTTCTCTATTTCTGATCTTTTATTGTTAATCTGGATTTCTAGTTTTTGTTTTTGTATGGTTTCTAATTGTCTATTTATTTTGTCATTTTGTTCTTGAATTGTTTTCCTGAATTCTTCTAGGGTTTTGTCTGTGTTTTGCTTGATCTCTGAGGATC
Organism: Dugong dugon; assembly: GCA_030035585.1. NCBI lineage: Eukaryota > Metazoa > Chordata > Mammalia > Sirenia > Dugongidae > Dugong > Dugong dugon. The sequence goes on from CM057465.1 coordinate 189,321,805, forward strand.
CTGTATATAAATCTTTTGCATTCTTTATCATGTAATTCTATTACCATTTCTACCCCTTTATTTTGCTCACTTGTTAAGCCAGCTTACCTATTTCTTCATATGATTTGTTATTGTCTGCTGTCTCCAAGGCATTAAGGTGTTTATTTATTTATTTATAGATTTCTTTATTGATTGATGATGTTTGTTTTGTGCTGATTTTTTTGTTTTGTTTTGATGTATCTGGAGCCTTGCCTTTTCTCTTTCTTTATTCTTTTGTATTATTTTAATTGTTGTTTTGTGGTTCTGGCTTATGCATGACTTTGGTGGTGTCTGTTGGTTGAGTGTGATTTCCTCTCACTAGTGGGTATGGTGGGTGTTATGGATTGAGTTGTGTCCCCCCAAAAATACGTGTCAACTTAGCTAGGCCATGGTGACATATTGTGTGATTGTCCACCATTTTGTCACCTGATGTGATTTTTCCCATATGTTGTAAATCCTATCTCCATGATGTTAATGAGGCAGGATTCAATCTACAAGATTAGGTTGTATCTTAAGTCAATATTTTTTGAGATATAAAAGAGAGAAGCAAGCAGAGAGGCAGAGGGACCTCATTACCACCAAGAAACAAGAGCCAAGAGAATAGCGCATCCTTTGGACCCAGAGTTCCTGCCCCAAGAAGATCCTTGACTGGGGAAAATTGATGACAAGGACCTTCCCCCAGAGCCAACAGAGAAAGGAAGCCTTCCCCTGGAGCTGGCACCTGAATTCAGATTTGTACCCTCCTAAAGTGTGAGAGAATAAATTTCTCTTTGTTAAAGCCATCCACTTGTGGTACTTCTGTTACAGCAGTACTAGATAGCTAAGGCAGTGGGTCACACACGTGTGAGTCCTCTGTGGTTCGGTTTGTATGTCTTCCCTTACCAGACTGAGTGGAGGTGGAAGAACATGTTCTTTCCCTGATATTGGGTAACAGGTGTTGGGTGGTCAGGGTCCCTCCACAGCCCTAGTGGGACTGTAGGTTCCTTTTGGGTTGGTGCTAACAGTGTGTTCTCTATTGGTCAGGGCAGGATGTCTGCTGTAAGGCAGTGCTACCCAAATGGACAGGCTAGATCCACTTTGCATGCATGACTTGGCATCTCAGTAGGCATAGGGTATCAAGGGGTTTCAGTGCAAGTGCAGATAACCTGCAGGAACAGTTTGAGTGTGGGATGTGTGATGTTGCAGCCAGGTGGATGTTGGATAAGAGCACTAGGTTTCCTGCTTGTCGTTTGACAGAGGTGCAGATGGTGCCTGTTAGGATGTGACTGGCATTTCTGATAAGGGGATGTGTCTGTCCGGCCAGTCAACAGGGCATGGATTCAGGGAATGTTCTCTCCAGTCGCTGGGTTTAGTGCTGTGTGTGCACACTGCCGGATAGGTGGCATGGGGAACTCATACCGCGGGTCACCGGGTGGGCAGGCAGTGGGGATGCGGAGTTCTTGAGCCACCAGTCACTGGTCTGGTGGTGAAAGCACACGCTGCCAGTTGCTGGGTGAGTGGGGTGGCACAGGGGTGGGCAGAGTGGGCACGAGCTTCCAGTCACAGGTCCAGTGGTGTGGGAGTGCATGCTGTGGATTGTCAGGCAGACAGGGCAGTGTGGGGATGGGCAGGGCGGGCATGAGCTTCTGGTCGCAGGTCCAATGGTGCAGGAGTACACACTGTGGATTGCCAGGCAGGGGGGAAGGGGGCACACTACTGGTCACTGGGAGGGCAAGTGGGGAGGAGGGGGGAATGTTTTTCCCTAGTCTCTTGCATGGTTGCCAGGGCACTCCCTGCAGAGTGCAGCTGGCAGTTAGGACCTAGCCCTAACCAAATGTGAGCAGGGGTGCTTTCCAGAGTCTGGTCAGGTGGGTGATCCCTAGCCACAACTCCAAGCATCCTTCACTCCACCAGTGCCACCTGCCTAAATAATCAGGGAACACTGCTGGTGAGCAGTTTCATCCCTATTTTCTGGCTCTCTCCCTGCTCTATGGTTGCCTAGATCCCTAGGCTCTTGCCCATTTTCCTGCACTTTCCCTCCTTAGATCCAGTTCATATTCTGCTCACCTTACTTCACTCCAGGTGTGTCTATTCAGTAGCTCTGTCTCCTATTGGGGATTCCGTGAAGTTGCCTTCCTGTGCTTCTCACTTGGGAATGCTGCTAGCTTTGTCAAAAGATGGCCATGCTGTGCTGGACTGGCTGGTAGGACACCTACAGTTCATAAGTCTCCTCGTTCACTGTTTTTATTCAGTTTCTTTTTCCCTTCAGTGTTTGATCTAATTCTTCATTATTCTGTTTGTTGTTCTGAGTTCCCAGATTTTCATCCATATGTTTTTCACTTGGTTTCTTGGTTCTTTGCTGTAGTGGGACAGCGTGGTGTGTGTGACTAAGCCACCATCTTGGACCATCTCCCCTCTATGGGTTTTTCAATGGCTGATATTTTGGAAGTAGATGTCAGGCCTTTCTTCCAAGATACCTCTGGGTGGACTTGAACCTCCAACCTTTTGGTTAGCAGTAGAGCATGTTACATCCAAACTTTTGCATCAGTCCCATACTTGAATTCAGCTGGGAATCTGAAAAACATTTTCATCCTATCTTTTGTAAGTTAGGGAAATAGAGACATTGATAATGTCAGCAGGTATATCTAGATCTGGTTGTACACCCCTGAGCTCAATTGTGGATTGTTGTCCACCCAGAAGGCACTTCTAACGATGCTATTTGGGTTCTTCCTCTTTATCGGTCAACTTGGATCAGGAAACCAAAATTATCTTTATCGCTTTACAGGTGACATGAAGCTGGGAGGTATCACTGGTACCCTGAACAGAAGAAGCAAGATTCAAAGGAATCTTGACAGACTGTAACAATGGGTTACAACAAATGAGATTTAATTGGCTTAATAGGAATTCATGTGAAGAAACCTCAGAGGTTTATAGTTCATTGAGAGCTCAGTATGAACCACAATATATTAGGTTACGTGCTGTCGAGTTGGTTCCAACTCATAGTGACCCTATAGTTGCCCGAATATGTTAATAGGAAGTATTCCAATGTAATCAACCTGCCACCGTGTTGCTGGCTGATCACCTCAAGGAATGGTACCATATCGAGGACTCAGTGTTGGTCTTTGCCTCTGGGAGATTGGGCATTCAGCAGTGGCTGTAACCAAGTCAGCCTTGGTGAGTGGAAGTCCATGTTACTGAGCCCGTGCATAACCTCCATCCATGCCGCTATGGCCACTTTGTTCATGAGCCCTTTGGGCAATGACGGGAGTGGCTGGAGAAAGAGAATGACTGGTTTCCACAGAACGTGTCATTCTATCACTTGATTGTTAAAATCCTTCTTTGCCGAGGTCACCTTTGGTGAGCATTCACGTGAGACACAAATATCTTAACTTCTTTGGCCCATTCATAGAAGTCTATCCACATACCTCTTCCCTATAACTCCTCGTTTCCAATTTTCCAATCATGTCCCTTCCAAGTTCTTGACCATGGAGCCAAGCCATTGGCCACAGCCCATGAATCAGTATATAATCACACATCTGGCTATTTCTCCTTCCAAGCAAAGTGAACAACCAGATGCACTGCTTCAAGTTCTGCCCATTGGGAGGATTTCCTTTGATCGCTGTTCTTCAGGAAGGTCCCAGAGAGGGCCTGTAGTGCTGCTGCTGTCTGCTCTTGAGTGGTGCCTCATATCACGCAGAACAATCTGTAATCCAGGAACGAGTTTTCTCTTCCTCAGTGAACTGATCATAAAGAACTCCCCATGAGGCTATAGGTGCAGACTGGGAGATGGAAGGTAATGTGACAGGAGTGGGTATCACGGGTACTTCCTTATGCAACTTACTTGCTTCTTCAGGTCCTGCTTATGCCCAATCTTCCATTTTAATGATAGAGTGCTGCTGTGGACGTCCAACTTTATGGCTCTGTGGGTCAGACAACACCCATTTCATAATGGGCAGCATAGGCTGCACGGTGACTTGGTGGTCCATGGTTAAGTGGTCAGTCCCTACTAAGGCCCAGTAACAAGCCAAAAGCTGTTTCTCAAAAGGAGAGTAGTTATCTGCAGAGGATGGCAGGGCTTTACTCCAAAATGTACGGGTCTGTGCTGTGATTAAAAAATAGGGGCCATCCAAAGACTCCAGACAACATCTCTATCTGCCACTGCCACTGCCACTTGAAGTTCCATTGGATTAGCTGGATCATATGGCCCAAGTGACAGAACAGCTTGCACGGCAACCTGAACCTATTGCAGAGCTTTCTCTTTTTCTGGGGCCCACTCAAAACTAGCAGTGTTGAGAGTCACTTGATAAATAGCATGGAGTAGTACACCCAAATGAAGGATATGTTATATCTAAAATCCAAAGAGACCCACTAGGTGTTATGTCTAACTTTTTAGTTGTGGGAGGAGCCAGATGCAATAACTCATCCTTCACGTTGGAAAGAATATCTCGGCATGCCCCACACCACTGGACCCCTAGAAACTTCACTGAGGTAGAAGGTGCCTGAATTTTTGTTGGATTAATTTTGAACCTCTAGCATGCAAATGTTTTACCACTAAGTCCAGAGTCACTGACACTTCTTCCTTACTAGGTCCAATCAGCATAATGTCACCAGTGTAATGAACCAGTATGACATCTTGCGGAAAGGAAAGGCGATCATGGTCCCTGTGGACTAAATTATGACATATGGCTGGCGAGTTGATATATCTCTGAGGTAGGACAGTAAAAGTGTATTACTGGCCTTGCTGGCTGAAGACAGACTACTTCTGGTGGTTTTTTGAAACAGGTATGGAGAAAACGGCATTAGTCAGATCAATAGCTGCATACCAGGTATTAGAATATATATTAATTTGCTGAAGCAATAAAACCACAGCTGGGACATCAGCTGTAATTGAAATCACCACCTGGTTAAGTTTATGTTAATCCACTGTCATACATGAGTCATCTGTTTTTTTGCGCAGGCCAAATGGGTGAGTTGAATGGGGATGTGGTCGGAATCACCACCTCTGCATCCTTCAAGTCTTCAATGGTGGCAGAAATCTCTGCAGTCTCTCCAGGGATGTGGTATTGCTTTTGGTTTACTATTTTCCTAGATAAGGGAAGTTCTAATGGCTTCTGCTTAACCTTCCTACCATAATAGCCCTTACTCCACATGTCAAGGGTCCAATGTGGGGGTTCTGCCAGTTGCTGAGTATGCCTGTTCCAATTATGCATTCTAGAACTGGGGAAATCACTACAGAATGGGTTCAGGGCCCCATTGGACCTACTGTGAGATGGATGTGGGCTAACACTCCATTAATAACCTAATGTCCATATGCCCCTGCTCTGACTGATGGGCAACAGTGATGTTTTGGGTCTCCTGGAATTAGCATCAATTCAGAGCTCGTATCCAGTAATCCCCGAAAAGTCTGATTATTTCTTTTTCCCAATAAACAGTCACTCTTGTAAAAGGCTGCAGATCCTTTTGGGGAAGGCTTGGATAAAGATTAAGAGTGTAAATTTTTAGGAAATGTAGTGGGGTTCTTCCTCAAGGGGACCCAGCCTCCCCTTCATTCAAAGCATTGTGGATCTGTAAACTGGCTCAAGTCTGGGAATTGATTGAGGGCCATGACTCTGTATTTTGGTGATTTGAGTTAGATTGTCATTCACTTGACCTAGAATTCTTCCGCTCGTACACATCAAGTAAATATTTAGTGGATTTCTCACCTATTTCACTTCTAGGGACACCATGACTAAGTAGCCAGTGCCGTAAGTCCATATGAGTTAGACTATTCTGATTACTGCTTTGACTCTGCTATCCATTACGGTAACCACGGCCACCATGTCTTTGTCAATTAAGTGCTGCCACTTGGCCCCTACCACCTCAGGGTCCAGTCAACACCGTTGTAGTTAGGTATCTTAATTCAGTGAGGGCAGTTCCCACTGTCAAATCTGACTTACGTAAAATAGCAATTACAGCAGTCTTCAAGGATGCGGGGGCCCCCTTCACAGATTTGTTTCTCACCGTTGTGGTAAAAAGTGTATCCTCTGGGTACTCCATGTGTGGGTCTGTGGGTCTAATCTGATAAATCCACTCTAGCATGCCAATTTCCCTAATTCTTTGGATACCTTCTTCTAAGTATACTAAGACAAGTCTCATACTTCAGCTTGATCTAGTGTAGGCACTGTGTAATCCATGCTTCAGCAACCTAACCAAATAAACTATTAGATCCTTTCCTAACCTTTTGAACTGAAACACTGAAAGAAGAATCAGTGCTTAGTGGACCTATATCAATAAACTCCGACTGAGCCAACTTTATGTTCCTTGCACCATTATCCTACATCCTTAATAGCCATTCCCACACATATTACCCAGGTTTCTGTACATATTAGAAAGCTCAAGCAGTTCTTTTGGAGTGTAGCGTACCAACTCCTGGGTCACACTTTTACTTTATCATTTGGGAATCTCTAGGACTTAGGTCTAGTTACAGGTTTAGAAGTAAGAATAGGTGGTGGGCATGTGTTTTGAGAACATTCAGCAATGTCTTGTAAGGCATCTGCCTCAGGCAGTGCCCCAGGTGATGACTCAAACAAAGGCTCTTCAGACACAGCTGGGTTAATCTCATCAGGTGTGGGTGGAAGGGCTAATGATTTTGTTTGCAGGAGTGATTCAATGGAATTTAGGGGTTCTGTGTTTCCATCTTCCTGATTTTCAGCCCATATGTCCCCATCCCAAGTTTCAGGATCCTGTTTTTTCCCAATCAATGCCTTCACATTAACTTCAGGCACCATTTGAGGTTGAAGATTCAATTGGTGTTGTAATTTTAGCCACTCTTACGATAAGACTCTGGGTTTGGTTTTTGGCAATTTCAGCCCTGTTAACCACAAGAAATAAGGCTTTCTTTCAGGGCACAAGTGGCAACTTTGAGATCATTTATGTGACACTTGAGCTTTGACTTGAAGCCCTGAGCTCCTCTCTTTCTTTCACCACTTTGTCTATTGAAAATCGGTCCAACCAACCAGCCTTCTTATACCTCTCATTCTGACAAAATTGTCGAAAAGTATCAAACATGCAGTCACTCAGAGCCTCACCTCGCACCAACATTTGATCTATTGGTGGTGATATTTTGTCTATTTCTATCACCACCTCACACCATGGATTAGCAGCGCCCTCTTTACTACTGGAAGCAGAGTCATCAACATATTTAAGACTAACCAGACTGGAGAACCAATTTAGAAAATTCATCCTTAAACAATTTTGTTTCTCCAGAACCACCCCCGGTACCAAATGTCTTAGGCTGGGTTCTCTAAAGAAGCAAAACTAGTGAAAAGTACATGCTAGTAGAGTGTACACACTAATGAAGCCCTGCTGGTACAGTGGTTAAGAGCTCGGCGGCTAATCCGAATGTTGAGTTTGAATCCACCAGGCTCCTCGTGGAAATTCTATGGGACAGTTCTACTCTGTCCTATAGAGTCGCTATGAGTCGTAATTGACTCGACGGCAATGAGTTTGGTTTTATGTATATGTAACTATATAAATACACACAGAGAGAGAGAGAGAGAGAGATTTATGTCAAGGAAATGGCTCATGTGATTGTAGAGGCTGGAAAGTCCCAAGTCCATGGGTTGGGTGTCAGGCTGGAGATTTCTCCTGACTCACATAGCTGTAGGGGCTGATGAACTCAACACTGGAAGGTCAGACAGCAGGCTGCTGGCTTACAGGCTGTAGAAGCTGACGAATCCAAGATTGGCAGACAAGATGGCAAGCTGCTTGCTCAAGTCCCAGAAACTGGAGTTCAGATGATGATGAGCCTAATGCCAGATCAAAAACAGAGCAAAAGCCAGTGATCTTTGCCAGAAAGTCCATATATATCGGATGCAGACCATATCCCCAAGGAAACTTCCTTTCAACTGGCTGCTCATAAAAGATCTCATCATGGAGGAGCTTACATTATATCAGATCTCATCGTGGAAGTGATTACATCATTATATAACTACAAAACTACATCATAACTGCCCAACCACTATGAATCATTGCCCAGCCAAGTTGATACACAACCTTAATCATCACAGAAGGGCTGTTAGGGGGCAGAGGCATTGACGGTTCAGTGGTAGAATTCTCATCTTCCATGCAGGAGACCCAGGTTCCATTCAACCAAAGCACCTCATGCGCAGCCACCACCTGTCTATGTTGGTAGGATGCTGAACAAGTTTCAGCAGAGCTTTCAGATTAAAATGGACTAGGAAGAAAGGCCTGAAAATCTACTTCCAAAAACCAGCCAATGAAAAGCCTATGCATCACAATAGTCTGATCTGCAACTGATCGTGGAGATGGCAGAGGATTGGGCAGCATTTCGTTCCATTGCGCACGGGGTCACCATGAGTTGGGGTCTGACTTGATGGCTGCTGACAGCAACATCGTGGGGAGAAGGTAACATGTTTATTCTACGGTAAAGGTGTGGCAGTCTGCTTCCATAGAGATACAGCCTTGTAAAACCTACGGGGCGGTTCTACTCTGTCCTGTAGGACCGCTATGAGTCAGAATCAACTCAGTGGCACACAACAACTCGAGTGTAAGACTAGGATGAATAAATGGACACTTCAAGAAGGGTTTCAACTCAATAAACCAATCATGATTAAAAAAAAAAAAAAAAAAAAGCCCATTGTTGCTGAGTTAATTTTGACTCATGGCAGCCCCATAGGTTATAGGGAAGAACTGCTCCATAGGGTTTTCTTGGCTGTAATCTTAACAGAAGCAGATCACCAGGCCTTTTTTTCTGTGTGCTGCTGGGTGGGTTTGAACCATCAACCTTTAGGTTAGTAGTTGAGTGCAAACAGTTTGTGCCACACAGGGACTTTCAACTCAATACAGGGAAGAATCTTCCAAAATAATGCCTTATAGTTTCCAATCCCTGGAAGTGTCCACTCAGGGATATTGCAGAGAAGGATTTTTTTGAAGCCAAGGAGATACAGTGTCTCAATACAATGGAGAATCCTTAATGGTGGAAATTCCAGGCATTATGGCAGGCTGCAATGCTCATCAAATTATACCATGAAGGCAGCTGTCTACTGCCCCCACAGTAACCAGGGGATGGCTTTGGTCCCAGAATTAGATTACTTTTCCCCCTTTACTTCTGAAGGTTTGTAATAAATCAATAGCTTTGTTTCACCCAGACTGAAGTTCTGGCTTTTCACATTGGCAACAACAATCTCTCATTTGACTGTAATGCAACTGGAATAAAATTAACTCCTTTTCCATATGGTCAGGTGTGCAGAAAGTCCGCGTTCTCGTTCATTTTTCCTGGATTGCGGTTCTTTGTATGTTTCCAACATCTGCACTGCTTAAGGCCTCCAGTTTATAGCTGAGGAGACGTTGAGATGGCCCAGAGGTTGACTTCTTACACTCAATCCTCTATAAAACCCACAGCAGCTATAAAAACTGGCTATATTCTAGAAATTATATCTCTATTATTTTTCATATAGACAATGTGGCACCTGCAAAGATATTATCTGTGCTGACCTTGTAAAAGTTGGACTTGGCTTTTCACTGCAGAGAGCACATTTGATGAAAATCAGATGGAAGTTGAGGTCATAAGTGGTAGTTTGCCAAAGTAGTTGTACTTAAGGGGTGGGAAAATAACAACGATAGATGTAGGTGTCCTCAAGCTAAAACACTAATTACTGTGAAACAAAGTCTTTCGGAGGCAACAGAAGAGTCTGTAAATTTGCATGAACTTACAGAGAGCTCTTGGGGATGGAGAAAATTCACAAATGCTTAGGGGGCTGTCTTTCCTGAGAATGTGACTCATTTTCCCCACCTGTGGATATATGTTGGGTAGGTGACTGAGTGGTGCAAAGGGTTTGCAGTGGACTACAAAGCTAAAGGTTGGTGGTTTGAACCCACCCAGTAGTGCTGCAAAAGAGAGACCGGCAAACTGCTTCTGCCGTAAAGACCACAGCCAAGAAAACCCGAAGGAGCAGTTCTACTCTGTAACACAAGGGGCCACCATGAGTCGGAATCCATTCAACAGCAATGAGTTATGGCGCGGGTAGGCATATGCTGAGGCAAATCTCACAGATGATCAGAGAAATCAGTAGATTTACGTTCATGCTGATACTTCTGTTACCCGTCTGATACGAGGACAGAAGCCCTGCTGTCCTCATTAGAGGATGTCAGCACATCAAAATGAAATTTATGGTGCTTGGCCATGTGACAAATCATAACTGCATTTACTTTTTCACCCCTGAAGCTCTCTCTCTCTCTCATTTTTTTTTTTTTGGTATTTAAAATGCCTTTTTCAATGTTGTAAGAATTTCTAACAGTTTGAGAACAGAACCAACTCCATTGATGCCATCTATAATATTTTACCACATCGATGAGTCCCTGGTAGGTACTAAAAGGGAAATAGCATACTCTGTCTTCCCAAAAGAGCAATCAAGATTTTATCCTATGGCTTGAGGGCCAGCCTTGTCCTCACCCCTTCCTCCTTTTCGTAAACACTTAGATGAAGGAAGAGACAACCAAAGAAGCATATGTTTGATGAGGTGGAAGGCCAAGGAAAACAAGGGAGACCCTCAGCGAGATGTCAGTGGTCTCAAAAACACCAACAATTGTGAAGATGTGCAGGACCGGCCAACGTTTCCTTCCGTGATACATAAGGCTGCTCCATGAATCAGAGCCAGCTTAAAACCAGCTAACAACAAAACTGCCATTGGAGTTGTCGCATGGCCTGGCATCAGTAAGCGTGTTCCAGCTGTGTGCCAGATGCACGTGTGTGCATGTGTGTGTATGTGTGCGCACCTGTGAAGGCCGGAGGTGCATGCAGGTGGACTGTGTAGGTGTCCTGGCACTGCAAATGGAGCAAATACAAGGCTTCTAGGCTCTCAACTCACACAGAGTCTGAACTTAGGACATAAAAGGGACTTCAGAAATGAATATTCTGTGGGTTAGAATCTTCTGGATAAATCTGAAAAAAAAAAAAAAAAAAAAAAAAAAAGGACTAATGCCTGGGCTGTAAAGCAAACCACTTGAATAAGAATTTCTGGGGGTGAGGCTCAAACATCTATATTTTCACCCAGGGAATTCTGAGGTACATTAAAATCAAAGAACCACTGATTCTCGCTCAATCCCTGTATCCTACATAGAAGGGAGTAAAGGCCTTAGAAAGATTAAATGGCTTTCTGAGGCCACACAGCTAACGGGGACCAGAACTGGAGGTAGAATCCTCAGGTATGTTCTTCTTAAATACAAACAACCCAGGAGGGGAAAAGCAAGGTCCGTTTTTTGATGTCACCAGCCTTTCCTTTGCACTCTTCCCCATTTACTTGTTTGTGTCCCTGCCTCTGCCCCAATCCTCTAGGGCCTCTGTGCCCTCCAAGCTCCTCCCTTTCCTTTTATCCTTTAGCTTTTAGGAAAGCCCCATTCTGACTAATTGTGATTAGCGTGTCAGTCCTCACCATGAGTCAAAGTATTTCCCTTCCCTGGGTGTGCACGTTGGAACGCATCTCAAAGCTTTAAAGTCACTTCCCCCTTCTGGGATTTCAGTTTTCCCACCTGCATACCAGGGTTTGGGATTCCAGAATACAATTCTGACAACAGAATTTTAGATATTAGCTAATGGGTAGAGAGGAAATGCCATTTTGAAGAGGAGACTGTTTTGTAATCCTGAAATCACACATACTTCCACACTTTGCCATGGGCTTGTTCCATGGAGTGTTCTGTCCACAGCGTCTGTCGAGTGCCTGTTCTGGCCATTGGAATCCCTGGTCGTTTGAGTCTGCCCAGAGATGCCTCAGAAGAAAAGCCGGGCAAGCTACTTCCCCAAAAACAGCCATTGAAAACCCTGCGGATGGCAGTTCTACGCTGACACACACGGAGTTGACTCGATAGCAACAGTTGTTTTTAATTCTGTGCCACCAAGGAAGCCGCATGCAGGCCCTCTCCTTAGGGATTCACATCGTCACTTGTACTGCCCTTTGCAAGCTCGGCTCTTCCACGCTTCTGTGGAAATCCTGGAGTTTGTTGTGAGCCACCTAAGGGGGAAAGATGGACTGAAAAAAATGTTTTTTTCCTCAAGGAGAGAAAAAGAAAAATGGTAATGGTTGGGCTAAGGGAAGAAAAAGAAAATTTATACAATGTATACAGGGTTATTTACAACTGAAGCTTACCTGTTAGAAATACACCTCCTCTAAGAAAGGGGGCGTGTCAAGCTTTGCTGTCATTAGCTGCCATTGAGTCCACCCCCAATTCTTGGAGACCCCATACACAGAGGGGCTGGACTACTGTAGTCCACATGGTTTGCATTGGCTGGTTTTTGGACATAAATTACCAGGCCTTTCTTCCTACTCTGTCTTAGTCTGAGAGCTGTGCTAAAACCTGTTCAGTATCATAGCAACATGCAAGCCTCCACGGACAGACGGGTGGTGGCTGTGCATGGAAGGCGAGAAGTCTACCATTGAACTGCCACTGCACCCCACGTTAAGCCTTAGTAAGCCTTTATGCCTCTGCGTGGCCGAGTGTGTAAGATTGTTCCTTGGGGGCAGTTTTGGTAGCTGGGAGGTGACAGTGCCAGGAGCCTGGATGCAGAGGCAGGGGGTAAAGCCGAGGCTCTCAGGGTTGCTGGGCTCTGCTGCTCCTTAACTGCTCCCTGAGGTTTTCTAGATGAGCCTCGAGAATTGTTCACAGCCCTTGAAAGTTCAGGTGCCCACCGTGGTGTGAGGACACTGAGTGAAGGACTTCAATCAGCCCACTTTCCCCGGAAGACGAGGGGGAGATTGTTGAGTTTCAGATAGAAGGCATTAGGGAAATGACAAGTATAACTTTCTTCCTCTCCGCACATGACCACCAAGTGGCTGTAGCTGTAGAAACATCTGAGAAAGCGGGGGACGGGACACGTGGCGAGAGAGTGTGCCCTCGAGGGTTCTCTCTGTGCGAATTTATTGATGAGAAAGATGTACTGAAACTGCCCTTGAGCTATATCCACCCAAACGGAGACAGCTCCTTCCTGGAGGAGTTTATAGCTTAGCGCAGGGAGGCTAAGGACAAACAACAGATAGACCAGTGAGTAAATTGTATGGCATGCTAGGAGCTAAGTGAGAAGTTCTGGGCGGGGGTTCAGGAACACTGGAACAAACACTGTTTCACTTCTGGGGGAAGAAGTTCGCTCCCTGGGCTTCCTTTCAGGGCCCTGGAGGGGAAGGAGATGCCGCTGGAGAAGGCCTTTGGAGGAGGGCGGATGGCTCAGAGGGGACGATGGGGGAGTTAGCAGGGGAGGGATACAGATGTCCAGATCAGGAGTTTCATTCTGTGGGCTGGTGAGTGGAGCGAGAGGCACACCCCGCTCTTGCGGGCTGGATGACCTAATAAGGCTTCTCCCATCTCGCCTGCTTCCAGGCTGGCTGGGGAAGGACTCCGCTGCTCTTCCTGGCAGGCACCGCCACGGCCTCAGTGTTTGGGATTTCTGAGCACCACTGAGTGTTCCAGCCAAAGACTCCATGTGACCTTCCTCGGAGGACAGGGGTGCAGGGGGAAGGGTGCGGGGCGGGGGAGCTTCCCAGTTCAGGGCCTGGCACCAGACTATCAGCTGAGACGCAGCAAAGGAGACGGGGCTAAGAAAAAATGCTGGACTAGCGCTGTATATGGACTTTTCTGAAGAAGTTTCAGCTGAGGACAAAGCTCATGGAGAAGGCGAGGAAAATAAAGGACTTTTGAAATGGACATTTGGGGATTGAAAGCATTTCTGTAGTGCTCTTGTGCTCTTCAAAGTGTTTATTCCTATGGAAGTTTGTGTGGCCCCCCACGGCGGGCTGGGGTCTCTTCACCTCCTTTCCTTGCCTCTTAGGAGAGAATATGGGCGGAAAGGCTTCTCCACCTGGGGATGTGACATGGCTGGTTTCTTTCCTATTTCTTTTAGGCTGTTAGCATACTGGAGCTGGAAGAACAGTCCAGTCTTCTCCTTACAGATAAGGAAGCCGAGCCCTAGTGAGGCCTGCGCTGGGCTCACCTGGGCCTCTGGTTCCTGACAAAACCCTGGCCAGCTCCCTCTTCACTCCCAGGGTATCATTTTTGCAAGGCTTGTATCTGATTCGCCTCCCCAAAATCAAAGACTGTATAGAAGTATTTTTTTTTTTTTTACTATTTTATTTTGGTTTTGGCATTAAATAGTGCATTTTAATCTGCATTGTGAGGACAAAAAATTTATTGAGAAATGGGAAGTCGTGGCCAGTGAGAGCTTTGCTGCCCGTCAGCTGTCTTCACATCTCAGCCAGGATGGGGTGAGGGGCCCCAACTCTGGAGTTTAGATTGTATATGAAAGCAGCCTCTATCATAAGCTGCGTGTTTAATAAATCACCCAGATGTGATCATTCGCATGTATCCACATGCCTAAGACTTGCCGAAGCCTCTGGCCCAGGCGGGGAGCATTCTTTCCACGCACTTGTCCCACGCAGGTGTGCTTTCCGAGCAGGTTTGGAGCAGGTGTGCTTTCCGAGCAGGTTTGGACTGGTGAAGGCCCGGAAAGGGCCCTCTGGACTCCCAAGTCAGGAGCCGTGGGCGCCAACCCCGCCTGCTTAGGAGCCGGCTGTTTGACCTTGGACAAGTCCTTTTACCTGAGGCCATTTGTTTATGATCTTTGAAGTATGGGGTTAGATCAGACTGGTGTTTCTGAAACTGTGCTGGTTCTCAGGGTATTCCAGAGAAGCCTGGAATCCAGGGCCAGGAGGTGAAAGAGGGCTCTTGGGAAGTGGCCCCAGTTGCCACCCTGACTTCATTCACAATCCTTCTAGCTCTTTTCCACAAATTATATAATAAGATTACATAATATAAAGTAATATTAAAAAAAATCAAACCCATTGCTGTCAAGTCTATTCCAACTCATAGTGACCCCATGTGTTACAGAATAGAACTGCTCCATAGGGTTGTTTTGGCTGTGATTTTTACAGAAGGAGATAGCCAGGCCTTTCTTCCGTGGGGCCATGCTGGGTGGGTTCAAACTGCCAAATTTTAGGTTAGTGGTTGAGTGCAAACCATCTGTGCCATCTCGGGACACCTCAGTATATAGTACAATGTAAAAGAGTACAATATGATATATAACAGACTTCATGCTAAGCTTGAATTTGAAATAAGGTTTGAAAATATTCAAATCAGGTGACTTCTGAGGCACTTCTTACCACCGACAGCCTGTGAGTCTATTATTCATTAAACAGTCGTGAGCAGTGAAAACCGGCTGTGTAACTTTGCTTATTTAGAAGCCTGAAAAACATGCCGAGAATTCACAGTTCGCAAAGCACCCCTTGGCTCTTCATTTATGTGGAGAGCAAGACAGGCCCACTGGACAGAATTGTGTAGATCTAGTGCAATGCCAGTGCGGGAGAAACCCTTTCTACTGCCCAAGGGTGTTTAGTTTCTCGGCTAATTCACACCTGCTGTCACCGGGACATACCTACACAGGTGAGGCCAGAGCTGACCTCCCCTGGGGGGTAGGCAGAAGCCCAGGAAAGCATCTGAGAGCCACTGGCCTTTGTCATGTGTGGATGTAATATTTGCATTTCTTATTGTTTATGAAGCCCCTCAGTGGTGCAGTTGGTCCCCAGCTGTTCACTGAAAGATTGGAGGTTCAGTCCACGCAAAGGCACCTCAGAAGAAGTACCTGGAGATCCACTTCCAAAAAATCAGCCACTGAAAACCCTATGGAGCAACTGTATTCCGACACACGTGGGGTGATCTTCATGCGAATGATCACACCTGGGCGATTTATTCAATGTTCGACTTATGATAGAGACTGCTTTCATGTACAATCTAAACTCCAGGGTTGGTGGCCCTCACCCCGTCCTGGCTGAGACGTGAAGACAGTTGACAGGCAGCAAAGTTCTCAATGGCCATGACTTCCCTTGGGTCAGGGTTGACTTGACTACAACTGGTTCATGGTATGTTTATGATGAGGTTTAAAGATGTGTGACACACAGTGATATGGGAAAATCCCACCGCTGTAGCCTGAGTGCGGCTCAGCAGATTAGTCTCATGAAAAGTGGGTTGCATTATTGATGGTTAACTGAAATGAGCAGATGAGCTCGTGCACTGGGGGTGGGGCGGGGGAGAAGGTGACGGGGGCACAGCTGAACCGAAGTTTCCTCCGATCAGCAGCTCTCTGTGACACAGAAGTATGTCACCATCTTCCCCTAGTCTTCTCCCTTTTGAAACAGGGATGGGCTGAGGATGGAGCTCATTCGCCAACCACATTATATCTAAAATTACATTATTAAGGGACTTTACTATTAAACCTCAGTAAGGAAAAACGTGAATTTCAAACTGCAAGACTCGGCCCACTCATCATTTGCAGCTCAGGGTGCTTCGTGGTCCCTTATTTCCGTCAACAAGTATTTATTGAAAGTCTGCTACGTGCCGGGCCCTGTTCTAGACACTTGGGCTTCATCAGTGAGCAAAGCAGATGATGCGTGCCTTTGAGGAATTTATATATTCTGTTGTATGGTTTGTACCTTGCTCAGTATTGCAAGCCCTCATGAGGGGATGTGTTACTTGCATGTTTATGGGGAAATTGGAGCAATCAGAATACAGAGTTTATAAACTGGCATTGGACTCTGAGCAGCTGGGTTCAGAACCTTTGCTTCTCCACCGAGTAAGTTTTATCCTTGAGCCACGTTTGTTTCTTTATCTGGGACAGGGGATAATGTTGGTACTTCCCACGTCGGGCTGCTGTAAGGATTAAATGAGGAAGCCCACTGAAGTGTTTGGTATGTCACCTGGCACACAGTAAGTGCTCAATAAAGCATTGCTCTTTTCCTTTGTCTGAGGTCCTGTGGCCATGTCTGCCCTCTGTCTGGTTTCCATGGGCGCTGGGTCTGGGGAGAGCTTCGGTGGGACTCGGTGCTGTCCGGCAGTGAGATTTCCTCCACCTGGCCGTCGGTCGAGCAGGTGAGGAGAGCAGCCAGCCGTCCCAGGTCAGCAGACGTCTGACACCCACTGAGAGTACTTTTGCCTTTTGGACTTGGCCAGATGCCTATTCAGGGTGAGGACTCACACTCCTCCCTCCCAGTTGCCGGTCTCAGGCTCTCTGCAGCCTGATCTCCTGGTCGTGGTTGGGATGTTTGAGTTGGCTGTTGCAACTATCACATCAACCATCTTATGGAGGGTTTCCTCGTTTTCGCTGACCCTCTGCTTCACCTACCATCATGTCCTTTCTAACGACTGGTCTTTCCGACGATGTTTCCAAAGAAAGTTGAAGCCTGGCCATCCTCATGTCTAAGGAGCATTCTGGTTGTATTTCTTCTAAGATTGATTTGTTCTTTCTTCCGGCAGTCCACGGTATATTCGGTATTCTTCCCCTCGACCATAATTTGAATATATCAATTCTTCTTCTGTGTTCCTTTTTCCTTGTCCAGCTTTCATATGCATATGAGGTGATAGAAAGGACAATGTCTTAGGTCAGAGACTCCTTACTCATCAGAGTGACGGGATCAACCATCATGAAGATGGTGCAGGACTTGGCAAAGTTCTGTTATACACGAGGTTGTTCTGTTATACAGTAGGTCACCATCAGTTGGAACCGACTTCACAGCAACTAACAACAGCAGCAACAAGCAGCCTGACTGGTGGGATGAAGGCAACTGGCTTTGGTTCCAGCCCTGCCTTGAACAGGCTGCGTGACCTGAGGCAAGTCGCTTAACCTCTCTGGGTCTCAATTTTTCCATCAGTAAAATGGGGATAATAATGTTCACTGCCAGGGGTTGTTGTGAAGGTCAGGTGAGACAAGAATGTGGAGGGACTACATAAAGTAAGGCCTCCCGTTAGTCTCCCTCACTCAAGCCACACAGCACACCGTATGTCTGCCCGATGTTTGTCTCATCTTGCTGACTCCCACTTCTTTTAGTATTACCTCCTGGCCTTCACTCCAGGACAACACTGTAGCACACCTGGCCCCTTCTGTGACCGTGAACCCCGGTTTGCACCCCTAGTGTATATAGCATACACATGCCTTGGACTGAAAACTTCGCAACGTAGGAGCCAGCTTTACGTCTCTTTGTAGTCTCCCCCTCCTGGTCCACAGGGCCTAGCACATGACAAGTGCTTGACTGGTGTCTGCTCCTCCATGAAGAAGACTTAAAAGAATGAGGAGCTGGCTCCTCTCTCCTGAAAACCTGTTTATTTTGTGTCACTTAAGGGCATTGTTTCTGAAACTGTTGCTCAGCAATCTAAATTTAGGCTTTTCTTCTGCCAGGAGACATGGAACAGGCCTGAAATGTATTCCTCAAGGCTTAGCTTTCCTTCTTGGGCTATCAGAGGCACTGCCAAGTAGCCAAGCCCGGGGCAGCTTTCAGCTCGGAGTCTTTGGGAAAGGGTCTTGTTCAGCACCTCAGCTACCCCGGCTGCCTGTCAGGTCTCCTGTCCCTGGTGATCCCACAGCCTAGTCTTGAACTCCCCACCATGTGTGCTTCCCAGCCAGTCTGCCCTGTCCCCTCATGGCCCTCAGCAGCTCCTAGATACTCTCGTCAAGGACGTCTCAAAGACTGTTGATCACATTTGCAGTGACTCACTAGTGCTTCTTCCATCTGGGCATTGGAAACAACATGGGTTCTGCTGACAACGGCTGGCAGGCAAGCTTGGTTATGACAGCCAAACAGATATATATTAGAATAATATATACAAAGCTTCAACTTCCCATTTATACCTAATACGGGAACTAGCCTGCCTGAATAATCAGGTTAATTACTTTAATCCTCCATTCCCCATTTGTAGTGAGAACCTGGTTGTCTTAGTTATCTAGTGCTGCTGTAACAGAAATACCACAAGTGGATGGCTTTAACAAAGAGAAATTTATTCTCTCACAGGCTAGGAGGCTAGAAGTCTGAATTCAGAGTTCCAGGTCCAAGGAAAGGCTTTCTCTCTCTGTTGGTTCTGGGGGAAGGTCCTTGTCATCAATTTTCCCCAGTCGAGGAGCTTCTCAGCGTAGGGTCCTGGGGCTCAAAGGATGCACTATTCTCCTGGCTCTTGTTTCTTGGTGGTATGAGGTCTCCCTGTCTCTCTGCTTGCTTCTCTCTTTTGTATCTCTAAAGAGATTGACTCAAGACACAACCTAATCTTGCAGATTGAGTCCTGCCTCATTAACATAACTACCTCTAACCCTGCCTCATTAACATCATAGAGGCAGGATTTACAACACATAGGAAAATCACATTGGATAACAAAATAGTGGACAATCACACAATACTGGGGATTACGGTCTAGCCAAGTTGACACATATTTTTGAGGGACACAATTCAATCCATAACACTGGTTATAATTAATCATGTAAGAAGGGTCACCAGATTAAACTGGGCAGGAAGAGTTAAATGAAAAGTATGAGACGGTAGATCCTGATGGGGGCTAATGAGAAAATCTTAGAGCATTCCCAGCTGCCACTAGGATGTAATGAGACTGAGTGTATGGGCCAGACAAGAAATCCATCTAGTCACACTGGTTTTCCATTGACTACCAGATGGTTTCTAAAGCAGTGGATCTCAACTTTTCTTCTGTGATGATGGAGCTGAAGGATACGTTTGTATAATGGCACACTCAGGCTCAGGCTGTGGTGTTGACAAAATAGGCCTGGCCCTCAATAAACTATCCCTTTGGTACTTAAGCTTTGGGATAGTCCCCTACCTTTAAACCTAGGCTGGTCCTATGAATTGTTTTAACCCATAGCCTGTGATGGAAGTCACATGATCATATGGTAATTCTGTGGAGAGGCCATGTGAAGAGGTCATGTGCAGAGACAGAGGCCTTGAGGCTACAGGGAGACAGAATTCTAGCTATCCTAGTGTTCCAGCTAAGGCTATCCACCAGCAGACTTGCCAGCTGAATCCACTTACACAAGTGACCTCTGGCAAAACCAGCAGAAGGACTGCCCAGCTGAGTCCAGCCCAGATTGCAGAATCATGTGAAACAATAACACAATCATTGCTTTCAGTCGCCAAATTTGGATCTGGTTTGTTATGCAGCAGTAATAGCCAAAATAACCCAGTTCTCAAGACAAGTACTGTAACTTCACCTCTAGTGGAGACACTCTAGTACATCACCATCCCTTGGTGGAAAACTTTTGGTTTTGCCAAGAGCATAAGGGGTACTCTTTAGAGACAGAACGGGACTAGGAAATAGAAGACCTGAATTCTAACCCAACTTCTGCCACTAATATTATCATGAATGAATTTGTTCATCTCTCTGAGCCTCAGTTCTCTCACTGGGTTAATTTTGATGTCTACTGTTGTTCTTTCAATTATTACCTCTTAGAGGCAATTTTAACAAGGTGTTTATTCTTATGGGAAAAAATTCATATTCACCAAAAGTATGTTCTTAAATTCCCTGAGGACCTGGGGTTTTATTGTTCTACGCCACAGAGGAGAGGAAGTTAATTCTGAAAGATCACAGTTATTAGATCAGGTAGTTTTTTATCTCAATATAAATACTAGTAATACCTCTAGCCAGTAACTATGTGATTTCTGTGTAAAAATTTAAGTAAACATCATTTAAAAAATAGTGAAAATACTTATGAACACCTAGAGTAAGAAATCCTCACCTAGAAGGAGGATTTGCTGCTTTAGTTGGAAAGGGTGGTAGTGGGACATTGGATGCTGCCTCCTCGGCAGACTCCATCCCTTCCCTACTGTGTAGAGCCAGATTTGGCTGGAGGATTGACCTCATCCCCACTTCAGGGGTAGCCTTGATTGACCTGATGGCATTCTGAATAATTCTGTCTGTTGTTTCAGCGGAAGGCACGTGTCTTGAATTTTTCTAATCAGACTGAAACTCAGAACTCTTTCTTTCAGTGGTTGAGGGAAAAGAAGGTTTCTCTTCTTCTGAGTGGTGTGGTAGGTACATTAATTCAAGGCCTAGGATAACTACAGTCATCTTGGTACCATGAAGGAAGCCAGCCTAAGGGATAAGTCAACATGTGGAAGAGAAGAAAAACAGGGAATTTCAGATTTGTAATGTTAATATATACTGATGACTCTGTAATGGTCTTTGGACTCGGGCAGACGTGGCTATGGCAGAATGCTTGTCCGTTTTCCCACTCTTGCCTGTTCTGTAATATTCTTTGGACTGGGGCAGACATGGCCGTGGCAGCCCGCTTGTCCGTTTTCCCACTCTTGCCTGTTCTGTAATATTCTTTGGACTGGGGCAGACATGGCCGTGGCAGCCCGCTTGTCCGTTTTCCCACTCTTGCCTGTTCTGTAATATTCTTTGGACTCGGGCAGACATGGCCGTGGCAGCCCGCTTGTCCGTTTTCCCACTCTTGCCTATTCTGTAATATTCTTTGGACTCGGGCAGACATGGCTGTGGCAGCCCGCTTGTCCGTTTCCCAGTTTTGCCTTTTTGAATATATGCCAAATAAAACTTCCTTTTTGCTTTACTAAACTTTGTGATGTTTTCCCCCTACAACAGTTAATGGTGTAGTCATCAAGGATTTCTGAAGCTATGAATCTAGTCGACCTTGAGGAGACCTGGACTGTGGAGCAGAAACTAGCAAAGACAAGTCCTATCTTCTGGACCCACGTGTTCCCACTCCATGTCCCTTCGACACTGACTGGTTGAGTGCCCTTGGAAAATGAGCCTTTGCTTATTCTTTTTAGTTCTCTTTCTCATGTTTTCTTAAATTTTGTTCAGCATATTTGTTTGTAAAACCGGTTGTTTGATTAAGGAGAATCTTTCTTAGATTTTTGCTTGATCTCTTGGTTAAGAGTGACATTTAGTAACTCTTCAGGTGTACTGAAGTTTAGGTCCAGATTCGGGCATTTGAAACGTTAAAGAGGTAATTCTATTTTCAAAGAGTTTTGAGTCACTGTAAGCCACAAAATTCAGGCCTTTTTGTGGCTCAGAGAAAACCTGGATAATAGTGCTCTGTTTTGCCAAATTCTCAGGGGGAGGTGGCAGCTCCTGACCTGTGTTATGGTATTTAAGGAAGAAGTGGTAGTTCCATACCTGTTTTATGATGTAGTTTCTCAATAAAGAATCACAATGTTAAAATTAAAATCATCAGTAGCTACTTTAAAGTACTTTCCAATCAGAGGAACTAGTCTATTTAAGGTATAAAATAAGAGACTTAGTCTCTAGCCAGCAGAATGAAGTTTAAAAAGAAGGAAACCAAAAACTTGAAGCTTATTGCTTAACATCTTTGATAAATGAGCCTGGATTTCTCCCCTACTACTGAGACATTGGTTTGGGGTTCATATTTTAAAACACTATAAACCGAGTATACTAGAAGCAACTTGGAACTTCAGTGACCACTTTGGGAAAATGAGCTTTCATTTGTGTTGTCCTTTCTTTCCCTTTTGGGGAACTTTTGCTTGATTCCCAGGTTTTGTCAAAAGGTCTAATATTCCTCCGTCTGAGGCTCTGGCAAGTTAATAAGTTTTATCTAAAATCTGTTTTTTCCATTGAATTGAGTCGATCTTACCAAAACTTGCTATATATACTTTAAGAAACTAGAATCCCCATGTCCTTGTTTTGTGTGGAATTGTTCAGTGAGTTTATGTGGTCTTTCTGTCTCGTTTTGTTCTGATAGCTTGCTTCTAGTCTAGAGCATTGCGTTTTGTATCAGATTGGAGGTTATGGCTGAGTATTGCTCTTTTTTTGTAAGGCTGGCCATAGAACCTCAGTTCTTTCTTTGTCCAGAAAAAACTGCATTTTGTGTCTGTCTTATGATTTAGACTTTTAGTAGCAACTTGGAGAAACTTTATACATTGGTCTATTTGAAAAGTACACTAAGATCTTTATGTTTTATACTGTGTCAATCTTAAAAGTGAAACCTTTCTAAGTAACTTAAGCTAGATATTATATGAAAAGTGTTTTATTTAAGAAAAAAGAATAAACTTTTGTCTTAAAGTAAAAGTAGCAGTTCCAGAACAGTAAAAAAGAAAGAAATTAGTTATCTTTTGTCCTTCAAAATGCCTAGGTCAACTTAAACATACGTAAATGTCTTTCATGAGTCAAGAGAGTGAGGGTGGGGCGAGATCAGGCCTCCTCAGCCCCCAGACCTCAGTTTCCAAGATCCTATAGCTCCAGGGAAGCTTTTGAAAGGCGCTTTCCAACAAGGTGGAGACCCTTTTAAGACAAAAGATAAGAAAAATCGCTGCTTTGCTATAGTTATCGGAAATTGGGTGCATTCCAGTCATAAAAGAACTGTAAACAAGTTCACTCTATTATAGGGGAACTCTAAGAAGTCAAACGATAGAAATCACAATGAAACACACCTGAAGTGGCCTGGAAAAATGTTTCCCCTCCTAGTCAGACACTTAAAGTTATATCCATATCAGTGAATTAGTCAGTTGAGGAGAGACTTTGTGATTTCCAAAGCCAGTTGATAAAATCTTTTTTTTAAGGGCTAAAATTAGATTGGGAAAAATACGAGAAATAGTAAAAGTTGAATGAAATGTTAGAATGTTTAAACAGACTTTTCTTTCAACAACAGTTATGTTTTATGGTATACAGGCTTAAAATAATTCCCAAGACATTTTAGGTAACTTATGGATATTAAATTGAGTTAACAGATATTTGTCATAATTTAAGCTTATATACTTTTGCTTTTTATGCCACAAGAGAAAGTATATATAATATATATATATATTTATGAATATATATATAAGTCTGCTAATGACTGTGTTCATTTTTGCCATTTAAAGGGATGTACTGTAAGAGATATGCAACAAAGGCAACGTTTAAGAGGTTTATTGAAAAAGAAATTTATTTGATATGGTCAAGTTTTATCTGTCTGACTAAAGTTTAATGGTTTAATTTATGAGATTTTTAGGCGTTTTAATGTTAAGTAGCATATAAAACAAAGAATTGGGTTTCTCGCTGTTAAAATGACAAAATTTTCTTTGATTTGTTAGTTAAAGGGTTAATTTATTCTTTGTGTAATCTGCCTGGAAGACAAAGGTTTGGCTCTCATTAGAATAAGATTCCTGAGTCTGAATACTAAGCTGCATGGCTTTTAGAAAAGAAAGCTAAGGTTTTTTACTTTAAGATCTTTGCTTAAATAACTTGAGTATTGTTTCACAGTGACCTATAATATTATTATTTCTTTATTGTTAACTTTATTGAAACTTTATCTTTTTGAATCTAGCATCATCAAAGCCAATGGTTTGATTGGGGAATTCACATCATTTACCTATGAAGTTTTTTATTATAGTCAGGTATTTAGAGATTTGATAATCTTGGTATATTCTTGGTATATCCTGACTATATGGTATTTTATCTCTGAATTATTATGTATTATATCTGAAGCTCTTTGAATATGGTTAATGGTTATATTTAGAAATATTTTTATCTAAAGTTTTTTTTAACTGATTTTATTTGGCCTTTACATTGGGCTTGCAATTAATTTCTATCAGGTCTTTCACTATTAAGAATATTATTTTTATAAATTAATCATGACCATATTAAGTTTTGTCATCTGCAGATAAGTTTTTACTTTGCTAATTTGCTGAAAACTTTTGAACAAAATATCTCAACAAAAAGATGGACTATATTGGACTTGCGGAAAAAAACTGCCTAGACTCAATCAAGATTTCCAGAACTCTTACGCAGAAGCTGATGGATTCATAGACTGTGGCTGATCCAGAATCACGTGGAACAGAAATTAACTATATAGGACTGAATAAATGAAAAAACACTATGGGTTTTATGTGGGAATACTGATGATGTTTTAAGGTCCTAATTTCTGGATATAAGAAACTATTTTCCTTTCTCCTAAATTATCCAACTAATGGGTTTACATATTGTAACTCTTGAATTAGAAGTTCCTGTTGGTAAACTTAGCGAAGTTGTAAATATCATAACCAGAGAAGGGTCTCAAATTTGAGCTATGATTTTACAAAATAGAATAGTATTAGCTTTCCTGTTATTTTTCTCAAGAAACAGTTTGTGCCTTAATAGGTAAATGTTTCTATATTTATATTAATACTCAATCTGAGGTTTTGCAGAATGTAGTTGCTGTTGAGGCACATGAAAAAGTCACTAATGTTGCTTATGTAGACAAACACCTCATGAGATTTGTTTCCTTGGTTCAGAGACCTTAGGGTCATGGTTTTATTGGTTATTTCAAGTGGCCTAATATTATTGTTAGTGTTTCTGTTTTATTTTCCAGTTTGCTGTATGGTGCCTGGGATCTTAAAAACCAGATGATACCCAATTACCATTTGTTGAGCATTTTTGATCAAAGATTCTATAGCAAGATCACGATCCAAAGGAAAGAATGCTGAGAGAGCTGTACGTAA
This sequence comes from Dugong dugon, assembly GCA_030035585.1. Taxonomy (NCBI): domain Eukaryota; kingdom Metazoa; phylum Chordata; class Mammalia; order Sirenia; family Dugongidae; genus Dugong; species Dugong dugon. Next base: position 189,347,043 of record CM057465.1, read on the forward strand.
TTCTCCTGGAATCCAGATTGCTGGTTTTCATGGAGGTTGAGGCAACCCACATAGGACATTGCCTTTGGGTGTCCTTTTGAACCTCGAGCTTTGAGGAAAAATACTGGTTCCTGAAGCCACTTTGAGTCGACAATGCTCCAGATAAACTAGTAAGACCATTTTACTCTGGACATTGTGCTTTTTTTTGAAAAGTTCAGTCTGTTTTAGGAAACTAACTTCAAAGATTAGACTGAAAGTTATGTTTAAAGTAAATCAGTAATTCCCTTAATCAGTCTTTAAGACAGTGTGGTATGAAATACCTGTCTAATGTTTATAATCAAACTGTCACCCCCTTAAGATGCAGAAAATTATGTATCTTAAAGAAACCAGGTTCTCAGAAGAGATCGACCTCATGGCTCAGACTCCGTTTTGTCTTTGGTTCCGTTTCTGCTTCTGAGAAAGTGACCCCTGACTGTTAATAGGTAAACCAAGGAGGGGCAGCTTGCCCTCGGGAAGAACACTTAGTATGTTTTAAACAGACTAACTGAAGACCTCCTAGGGGAAATGTCCATCCTGTATTATCTTGCTAATCATGAATTCTCTAATGGAAACTTTGTTGTCACATGTAAATTTTTCTGTTTCCTCTAGCAAACTTTGTGCGCTCCTTATGGATATGTTTCTGTGTGGTAGATCCAACCATACTAACTTAGATGATCTCTTTCCAACTGATAGTGTATTTACGTGGGCAATCGCTTGCTTAGATTCCTGATGAATGTGTGGGCAATGCACTTTGAGAACTTTAGAATTATCTTTAACTATTCACAGTAATAATGCTAGTAAATATTGGAAAGGTAATGTTAATTTGTTACACATTGTAAAATGAAAGTCAGAAGAAAATCCATTGGTCCAACACTCAGGGTATGGGTGGTAGCTTTAATTCCTACTTATGGTATATCTGAAATGGAGAAATCTTTAAGAAAATTTGTCAGTCACTGTGGGACAAATAACAGATGACATGGAAGCACAACAGTGAGCTCTGATCTCATAAGCCAAGATGACGTGAGATAATGAAATAGCCTTAGTTTTTTATTAGTGTAGTCTGTGCTGTAGACAAGACATATGCAGAATTGGACAGCAAGCTACTTGGTTACACATTGTAACACTCTTATAAACACCAGATTTGTTTGGTTGGTTACCATCAGAATAAGTATATGGGCTAGATTACTATTGCAAGGAATAGTAATATTCTTAGTCTATACTCTGATAGTATTAGGCATAATAAAATTTATTCTCTATTGTCTTACACACGTAAAAGGCAAAAGAAGGCCTCAGGCTAAAATGCTGATGTACATTGAGTCTGCTCACTCCAGCAATGTGACTGATGAGAACATCACTTTTACTTAATAACCTGGTGAAGAACCAGATGGCATCTGGTGGAAAACCAGCACTGAGAGTTTAAAGAGCCTGCAATGGCAGCCATCTAGGAGCTCGAATAAGTCCCGGTATTGATCATTGATCTGTTACCTCCAATCTCCGATCAAAAGGAGGGAATGATTTAGGAAATAATATTGGAGTTATTATTCCCTGTCCTTAAGCATAGAGAATGTCACCCAGCTGGAGCTGGGCTCACAAGGACTCACAAGGACACATCAACTGGGCCCTGAGGTATAAAGATGATAGCTAAGATAATCTTGGAAAATATCTTTTAGGGAAACTTTCACATAAAGCCAATCAAACAACACAAAAAACTTTCCACTCTTATCTTTTTCTGTTAGCATTTAGTGAATAGAAATTTGTTGGACCAGCGAAGACCCTCCTGACTGTCTTTACTGAAACCTGTACAATGATTGTTAAGAAGGACAATTCAAAATGTAGGATCACAGTTTCTAGCCAACCTGTGAAAAGGTGAAAATTTCAATGGTTTTTCCCATTTATAATGTTAACATATACTGATGACTCTATAATGGTCTTTGGACTTGGGCAGACATTGCTGTGGCAGAATGCTTGTCCGTTTTCCCACTCTTGCCTATTCTGTAATATACTGTGGACTCAGGCAGACATGACCGTGGTAGCACGCTTGTCCATTTTCCCACTCTTGCCTGTTCTGTAATATTCTTTGGACTTGGGCAGACATGACCGTGGCAGCACGCTTGTCCATTTTCCCATTCTTGCTTGTTCTGTAATATTCTTTGGACTTGGGCAGACATGGCTTTAGTAGCATGCTTGTCCGTTTTCCACTTTTGCCTTTTTGAATATATGCCAAATAAAACTTTTTTTGCTTTACTAAACTTTGTGATATTTTTCCCCTACAACAATTGTGCTGATGGTTGTACAACTCTGAATATGCTAAAAAGCACTGTACTGTACACTTTAAAAAAGTGAATTTTATGCTGTTGGAATTGTATCTCAATAAAGCTATTATTTAAAAAAACAAACAAACATGGAATTTCAGGAAAATGAAACCCAGATCAATCCATGGTTGGAGCCCATTGTACCTCTAGACTTCTATTTATGAAAACCAATAAACTTTTATTTTTTAAGCTATTTTGAGTTAGGATTTCTATTACTTCCGATCTAAAGCATCCTAGTTGGTACATGATATGCCTCATCTACCTTTCAAGCAGAGTTAGAATTATCAACTTTTTGACCTCAGTCTCCTCCTTGGTTAAAGGAAGCACTTCAAAATACGATCACTCTCCCCTCTAAATAGTTAGAGATTCAGTAATTCTCCAAGACACTCAAACGGAATCAGAGCATCTGCTGCTCTCAGGCTGAGGGCTACACTCTTGAGAAGTTCTCAAGGCAGCAGGAAAAACACAACTAGGATAACAGTTTCAGAACAGAAACAAGGCAGGACAGAGCAAGACTGTTCAAGGAATTTTCTGGAAACTTGTACAACTTCAATGTCCTCTATGCTTCCTATACCTCATAGGAAGAACAGCGCTCCAACCATGATCAACTTTCTCTCCCTTTCAGTTTATATAAAAAGATTCAGGCCATAGTCATATTATAACAGATTGAAATGCTTAGACCTTTTATAGATTAGGCATCAGGGTTTTGAGGCATCAGTGGTTCAGTGGTAGAATTCTCGTCTTCCGTGTGGGAGATCTGGGTTTGATTCCAGGCCAATGCACCTCATGCGCAACCTCTACCCGTCTGTTAGTGGAGGCTTGTGTGTTACTATGATGCTGAACAGGCTTCAGCGGAGCTTCTGGACTAAGATGGAGTAGGAAGAAAGGCCTGGTGATCTCCTTCTGAAAGCCAGCCAGTGAAAACCCTGTACATTACAAGAACTGATCATGGGGATGGTGCAGGAGCCGGCAGCATTTGGTTCCGTTGGGCATGGGGTTGCCATGAGTCGGGGCTGAGTCGACAGCAACAAACAACTACAGGTGTCAGGGTTAGATTTAGGTAAACCCTAAAGGTAAGTTTTTCTTCGAAGTCTCTGGCCCCTCTTTACTCCTTTTATTCCTTTTTTTCTCCCATCTTTCAGTCAGGTAGTAGATGTTTATTGTCCTTTAAAACTTCCTTTTAGGTAAGCGTTGAACATCAGTCACATATACTTTAGTATAAATAATGTAGGATCCTAGAATCTTAGGATTAGAAAACCCTTAAACTTTATCAACTCTAGTGGATTGAATGGTGGCCTGTGGAAGACATGTCTACCCATAATCAGTGAATGTGACATCATTTGGAAAAAGAGTTTTTGTGGAAGCAATTAAAGATTGTGAGATAAGATCCTCCTGGATTGTCTGGGTGGACCCCAAATCCAATGATAAGTGTCCTTATATGAAGAGGAGAACACAGACACAGGGATGACCATGAGAAGAAGGAGACAGCGTGGAGTGATACACACACAAGCCAAGACTTGCTGGCGGCCACCAGAAGCTAGGAGAGAGGCGTGGAGCCAGATTCTCCCTCAGAGCCTCCAGAAGGACCCAATCTGCCGACACCCACCTTGAGAGCGGAATTCTGGCCTCCATCACTGGGAGAGAATAAATTTAGCTTGTTTTAAGCCACCAAGTGTGGTGATTTGTTACAACAGTCTTAGGAAACTAATACCTACTCCATCCTCCTTGAATTCTTTCTCTCAGATCCCCTGTAAATGATTGCCCCCTTTGAATACATCTAGCAATTGGGAACTTGCTTCTATCCAACATCCAAGCTTCAGATAGCTTTGACTTAATAATGCCACATGTAGAACTGTCCACTCACATTGGCCTTCTGATAGTTCCTTGAGAATGTCCAGTTCTTCCTCTGAAAGCCTCAAAGGCTTTGTCCTTGCAGTTTTATCTCAAGGTCGTTCCAGGTCATTTTCTCAAATCTCAGCTCCATATCAGCCTCTCCCACAGAAAGGCCCTTAGCCTCTTAATATATCACAGTAGATCTGTCTTAATATATTACAGCACCGTCTTTACCTTCCTCATAGCACTTAAAAAGGTGGCATTATTCAATTTAGTTGCTGGCTTACTTGTTCCTGGGTGGTACCAAATGGTTAACACTCTTGGTTGCTAACTGAAAGGTTGGAAATTCAAGTCCACCCAGAGACATCTCAGAAAGGCCTAGCAATCCGCTTCAAAAAAATCAGCCATTGAAAGCCTCTGGAGCACAGCTCTACTCTGACACACATGGGATCACCATGAACTGGAGTCAACTTAATGACAGCTGGTGGTTACTTGCTCAGGGTCTGTCTCCTCTGGTAGAATGTAAGCTTTATGAATCCAGGGATCTTGTTTATTTCTTTCAGCATTGTATGGCTGTGTAAAAAGTATGAGTCTAAAACACCATATTTTATTTATTATGAGTAGGACATGTTCCCATTTTTTAATGAAAATTAGAGAAATTTGATGGAATTTTAGATTTGATGAGATACACACAAACCATTTTTTCTTTTCTTTTGCCAGTTCCCATTCTCTACCATACTTTGCGAGTAGTTGTTCATTTCATCACTTCAGGGGAGAGGCACACACAGGATGGAAAGCAGATTAAAAAAAAAGAAATCAAATAGTTTAAGACTTTGGTTTTTCTGTTTTCAAACACCAGAATCATTAAAGAGACTACACCAGGTGCCCTTGAGGCAGAAACATCTCTCTGGGAGAGAGAGCCTTTCAGGAAAATACTCTAAATATAAAAGACAGTGATTTCCCTGGGGTCTTATTGCTTATGATAGGAGAAAAGGAGAGACACCAAGGCAGTGATGAAAATAAAATCCACGATGATGCTCCTGAAGAGATTAACCAGCTGTCGTGGAGCTGACTCCAATTCGTGGTGACCCCATGTGTGTCAAAGTAGAACCGTGCTCCATATGGTTTGCAGCGTCTGATTTTCTGCAAGTAGGTTGCCAGGCCTTTCTTCCCAGCACCTCTGAGTGGACTTGAACTTCTCACCTTTCGGTTAGCAGCCAACACACTAGCTGTTTGCACCACCCAGGGACTCCGTGCAGAGATTAGGAAGTCCAAGATCGAGGGTCTGTGAACCTCAAATACCCTATCCCTCTGGTGGAGTTGACTAAGTGCCAAGCATTCTTCTAAGAGCTTTAGATATTAACTCATTTAATCTCTGAAGTGATCTTGTGGAATAAGAGCCATCATTAACCTCATTTTGCAAAGATTTAAACAGAAGGAGTAAATCACTGGCCTACGGTTACAAGCTAGCCACTGGCAGACAAGTGATTTGAACCCTGAGTGTTGGAATCTAGAGTTAGTGCTCTTAACCACTATGCTTATACTACCTCCCCAAAATTTCAGAAAGTGTTGGGGGGGACCCATGACTGGAGGGGACTTGTGGTCTACTTCACAGGGTAGAGTCCTGGGAGGCAGCAAAACCTCGAACCTGTTGTGTCTTTGTCACATGTCCAGGCAGATGGGGCCAGGGACAGATTTGCAGAGAGCAAGTTCTTTTAACCCTGCAGTGGCACTGAAGCAGCCCTTAGTGTGGCTCGGGGTGGTGTAGATGACCAAGGAGGCCACATGGACTGGACCATGGACCAGCTCTGTAGCCACATGGAAGGAGTCATGTCCAAAGATCAGAATGGGAAGATGGACATTGCAGTGGGTACTTGCATGAACATAGGGCTCAAGGACTAGATGTGCCCTCAATGCCTTGACACTGTTAGAACCTACTAGAATTTAGACACAACCCCAGGGAAAATGAGGAACTTCCATGGACTGATATTAACCCTCCATTCTCTGCAAAATAGGCTTTTTGTATGGAAATTAAGTTGAATAATAGAGTTGCTAAGTTATCTTTCTTGCGTATCTGTGATGGTTACGATTGTGTGTCAACTTGGCTGGGCCATGATTCTCAGTAGTTTGGCAGTTATGTAATGATGTAATTTGGTAGTTATGTAATGATGTAGTCATCCTCCATGATGTGATCTGATATGATCAGCCAATCACTTGTAAGGGGAGTTTCCTTGGGGGTGTGGCCTGCATCAAATTTGTATATATTTGTTGTTACGTTGTTGTTAGGTGCCTTAGAGTTGGTTCCAACTCATAGTGCCCCTATGTACAACAGAATGAAACAGTGTCCAATCCTGCACCATCCTCACAATCATTGTTATGCTTGAGCCCATTGTTGCAACCACTGTGTCAATCCATCTCGTTGAAGGTCTTCCTCTTTTTTGCTAACCCTCTACTTTACCAATCATGATGCCCTTCTCCAGGGACTGATCCCTCCTAACAACATATCTGTTATGGATTGAATTATGTCCCACCAAAAAATATGTGTCAACTTGGCTAATCCATGGTTCCCAGTATTGTGTGATTGTCCACCATTTTGTCATCTGATGTGATTTTCCTGTGTGTTGTAAATCCTACCTCTATGATGTTAATGAGGTGAGATTAAAGGCAGTTATGTTAATGAGGCAGGACTCAATCTACAAGATTAGGTTATGTCTTAGATCTATCTCTTTTGAGATATAAAAGAAAGAATCAAGTAGAGAGACATGGGGATCTCATACCACCAAGAAAGCAGTGCCGGGAGCAGAGTGCCTCCTTTGGATCTGAGGTTCCTGCGCTGAGAAGCTCCTAGACCAGGGGAAGACTGATGACAAGGACCTTCCTCCAGAGCTGACAGAGACAGAAAACTTTCCCCTGGAGCCGGCACCCTGAATTTGGACTTCTAGCCTCTTAGACTGGGAGGGAATAATAAACTTCTGTTTGATAAAGCCATCCACTTGTGATATTTCTATTATAGCAGCACTAGACGACTAAGACAATGTCCAAAGTATGTGAGATGTAATATTGCCATCCTTGCTTCTAAGGAGCATTCTGGCTGTACTTTTTCCAAGACAGATTTGTTTGTTCTTTTGGCAGTCCGTGGCATATTCAACGTTCTTCACCAAGATCATAATATACATACATACACACACACAGACACACACACACACACACACACACACACACACATACGGACGTTCTAGCAAAGCTCATTCGCTCACATGCTCTGGATCTTGCATCTGGCTCATCATCATTGGACCTCTAGTTCTTGGGACTTGAGCCAGCAGCCTGCCATATTGCCTGCCAATCTTGGGATTTGTTGGCCTGTGAACCAGCAGCCAGTTGTCTTATCTGCCAATCTGGGATTCATCAGCCACTGCAGCCTGTGAGCCAGCAGCCTGCTATCTGAATTACCGATCTTAGGTTCATCAGCCCCTGCACCTATGTGAGTCAAAGGAAGCCTACAGCCTTACTCCTGACCCATGGACCTGGGTCTTGCCAGCCTCTACAACTGCATGAGCATTTCCTTGATATAAATCTCTCTCTATCTCTCTCTACATACATATATATACACTTCACTGGTTTTCTTCCCTAGAAAACCCAACCTAAGACATTTGGTACTGAGAGTGGTTATAGAGAAACAAAATCATAAGGATGAATTTTCTAAATTGATTCTCAAGTCTGACTAGCCTTAAAAGTGCTGATGACTCTGCCTCCAGGAGTAAAGAGGGCACTGTCAATCCATGGCATGAGACGGCAATATTAATATGCAAAATATCACCACCAATAGATCAAGTATTGATGAGAAGCAAAGCTCTGGACGATTGCATGTTTCATGCTTTTCTACAATTTTGTCAGAATAAGTATTAGGAAGTTGGTTGGTTTGTCCTAGTTTCATAGACAAAGTGGTGAATGAAAGGGATGAACTCAGGGCTTCAGAGTCACAGCTCAAGTGCCGCATAAAAGACCTCAAAGTTGCCACTCGTGCCCTGCAAGAAAGCCTTATTTCTTATAGTAACAGAGCTGAAATTGCCGAAAACCAAACCCAGAGTCTTATCGTAAGAGTTGCTAAATTCTCAACCTCGAATGGTAGCTGAAGTTAAAGTAAGGGCATTGATTGGGAAGAAATGGAATCCTGAAACCTGAGATGGGGACATATGGGCAGAGAATCGGAACCTGGGGACACTGAACCCCTAAATTCCACTTAATCACTCCTGCCAACAGAATCAGCCTTCTCACTCCCATTTGAAGAGATTACTCCATCTTTGTCTGCTAAGCCACCCTGCCCAGTAAAAGCATTAGCTCCTCCATCTCCATCTGATGAGATTAACCCAGCTGTGTTAGGAGCCTTTCTCTGAATCACTGCCTGAGGCGACGTCTGAGCCATTGCTTGGGGGATCCTCTGAGGCAGATGTCTTACAAGACATTGCCGAATGATACCAGGATCCACCCTCACCACTCAGTTTTACTTCTAGACTTATAACTAGACTTAAGTCCCAGCGAGCCTCAAAAGGTGAAGTACAAAGTGTATCCCAGGAGAAGGTATGCTACACTCTAAAAGAACTGCTTGATTTTCCTAATATGTACAAATAGACACCTGGGGAATATGTGTGGGAATGGCTATCAGATATGGGATAAGCGTAAAAGGAACATAAAGTTGGATCAGTCTGAGTTTATTGATTTGGGCCCACTAAGCACAGATTCTTCATTCAATGTTTCAGCTGGAGAGGTTAGGAGGGTATCTAGTAGTTTATTTGGTTAGTTAGATGAAGCACAGATTACACAGTGGCCTAAAGTAAATCAAGGTGAAGTACCAGACCTGCTTTGGTATACTGTAGAAGAAGGTATCCAAAGAGTCAGGGAAATTAGCATGTTAGAATGGATTTATCTGGTTAGACCCACAGACTCAAACATGGAGTGCCCAGAGGTCACAGCTTTTTCCACAATTCATTGTTGAGAAACAAATTTGTGAAGGGAGCTCCAGCATCCTTGGAGACAGCTATGATTGCTATTTTATGTACGTCACATTTAACAGTGGGAACTGCCCTAACTGAATTAAGACATCTAACTACAATGGGGCTGATTGGACTCCATGGTGGTAGGGGCCAACTGGTGGCACTCAACTGACAAAGACAAAGTGGGTGTGATTACCATGATGAACAGCAGACTCAAAGCAGTAATCAGAATAGTCTGACTTGTATGGACTTACGGCATTGGCTACTTAGTCATCGTGTCTCTAGGAGTAAAATAGATGGGAAATCTACTAAATATTTACTTGATCTGTACATTGGAAGAATTCTAGGTCAACAGAATGTCAGTCTAACTCAAATAGCCAGAAGAAAAGAGTCAGCCCTTCAATCAATCCCTGGACTTGAGCCAGGTTACAGAACCACAAGTCCTCAAATGAAGGGGAGGAAGGACTCAACTACAGTGCCTAAAATTTATACTGTTGATCTTTCTCCTAGCCTTCCCCAAAGGGATCTGTGGCTTTTTACAACAGCAACAGTTCCTTGGGGAAAAGGGATAATCAGACTTTTCGGGGTTTAGTGGATCCTGGTTCTGAACTGACACAAATTCCAGGAGACCCAAAATGTCACTTTTACCTACCTGTCAGAGTGGGAACTTATGGAGGTCAGGTTATTAAAGGAGTCTTAGCTCAGGTGCATCTCACAGTGGGTCCAGTGGTCTCCCGAACCCATCATGTAGTGATTTCCCCAGTTCCAGAATGCATAATTGGAATAGGCATACTCAGCTACTGGCAGAACCCACACACTGGATCCTTGACAAGTGGAATAAGGGTTATTATGGTAGGAAAAGCCAGGTGGAAGCCATTAAATCTGCCCCTACCCAGGAAAATAGTAAACCAAAAGCAATACCACATCCATGGAAGGTTGCAGATATTACTGCCACCATCAAAGACTCAAACGGTGCAGGGGTGGTGATTCCCACCACATTCTCATTCAACTCACCTATTTGGCCTGTGCAAAAAACAGATGAATCTTTGAGAATGATGGTGTATCATCGTAAACTTAACCAGGTGATGACACTAATCACAGCTGCTGTTCCAGATGTGGTCTCATTGCCTGAGCAAATTAATACATTTCCTGGTACCTTGTATGCAGCAATTGATACGGCCTATGCCTTTTTCTCAATTCTGGTTTTGAAGGAACATCAGAAGAGTTTGCCTTCACCTGGCAAGGACAGCAATACACCTCCACCTGCTTACCTCAGGCTACATCAACTCTCCAGCCCTATGCTGTAATTTCCTCCACAGGGATCTTGATTACCTTTCCTTTTCACAAAATGTCACACTTGTCCATTACACTGATAACATTATACGGATTGAATCTAGTAAGAATTGTCAATGACTCTGAACTTAGTGGTAAAACACTTGCATGCTAGAGGGTGTGAGATTAATCCCACAAAAATTTGGGTGCCTTCCACCTCAGTGAAATTTCTAGGAGCCCTGTAGTGTGGGGCATGTTGAGATATTTCTTCTAAAGTAAAGATAAGTTGTTACATCTGGCTCTTCCTGCAACTAAAAAAGAGGCACAATGTCTCAGGGGCCTCTTTGGATTTTGAAGGCAACATATCCCTCATTTGTGTGTGCTACTCTGGCCTTTTTATCAAGTTACTGGAAAAGCTGCTAGTTTTGAGTGGGGCTCAGAATAAGAGAAGGTACTACAACAGGTTCAGGCTGCCTTGCAAGATGGTCTGCCACTTGGGCCATATTATCTGGCTGATTCAATTATGCTTGAAGTGTTAGTGGCAGATAGAGATGCTGATTGTAGTCTTTGGCAGGACCCTATTGGTGAATCACAGCACAGACCTTTAGGATTTTGAAGCAAATCTCTGCCATCCTCTGCAGATAATTACTCTCCTTTTGAGAAACGGCTTCTAGATTGTTACTGGAACTTAGTAGAGACTGAATGCTTAATCATGGGCCACCAAGTCACCATGTGGCGAGAGGTGCCCATCATGAACTGGATGTTTCTGAACCACAGTGTCATGGATCGAATTGTGTCCCCTAAAAATACGTGTCAACTTAGTTAGGCCATGATTCCCAGTATTGTGTGGTTTTCCTCCATTTTATGATTATAATTTTATGTTAAAGAGGATTAGGATGGGATTGTAACACCTTTGCTAAGGTCACATCCCTGATCCAATGTAAACAGAATTTCCCTGGGGTGTGGCCTGTACCACCTTCTATCTTACAAGAGATAAAAGGAAAGGGAAGCAAGCGGCGGGGGCAGGGGGGTTCCTCTACCACCAAGAAAACACCAGGAGCAAAGTGTGTCCTTTGGACCCGAGGTTCCTGTGACAAGCTCCTAGTCCAGGGGAAGATTGATGACAAGGACCTTCCTCCAGAGCTGACACAGAGAGAAAGACGTCCCCTGGAGCTGACTCCCAGAATTTGGACTTCTAGCCTGCTAGACTGTGAGAAAATAAATTTCTCTTTGTTAAAGCCATTCACTTGTGGTATTTCTAGTATAGCAGCACTAGATGACTAAGACACACAGAGTCATAAAGTCATATGTGCACAGCAGCACCCCATTATTAAATGGAAGTGGTATATATGAGATCAGGCCTGAGCAGGACCTGAAGGCACAAGCAAGTTGCATGAGGAAGTGGCCCATCTGCTCATGGTCACCACTCCTGTGACATTACCTGCCCTCTCCCAGTCTGCACTTATAGCCTCATGGGTGATCCTTACAATCATTGACTGAGGAAGAGAAAATTCATGCCTGGTTTACAGATGGTTCCATGTGACATGCAGGCACCACTCAAAAGAGAAGAGTGGCAGCACTACAGCTCCTTTCTGGGACCTCCGTGAAGGACTGTGGTGAAGGAAAATCCTCGTAATGGGCAGAACTTTGAGTGGTGTTCCTGGTTGTTCACTTTGCTTGGGAGGAGAAATGACCAGATATGCAACTGTATACTGATTCACGGGCGGTGGCCAATGGTTTGTCTGGAGGGTCAGAGACTTGGAAGGAACATGATTGGAAAATTGGTGACAATGAGGTGTGGGGAAGAGGTATGTGAATAGACCTCTCTTAATGGGCCAAAGAAGTGACAGCATTTGTGTCTCACGTGAATGCTCACCAAAGAAAGGATGACCTTGGCAAATGAGGACTTTAATAATTAAGTGGATAGGATGATGTATTTTATGAAAATCAGTCATCCTCTTTCCCCATCCACTCCTGTCATTTCCTAATGGGCTCATGAACAAAGTGGCCATATGGTGGCAGGGATGGAGCTTAGGCATGGGCTCAGCAACACGGACTTCCACTTACCAGTGCAAACTTGGCTACAGCCACTGCTGAATGCCGAATCTGCCAGCAGCAGAGACCAACACCGAGTCCCCACTATGGCAACATTCCTCAAGGCGATCAGCCAGCAACCTGGTAGCAGGTTGATTACACTAGACCACGTCCATCATGGAAAGGGTAGCTTTTTGTTCTTACTGGAATAGACACTTACTCTGGATACGGGTTTGCCTTCCCTGCATGTAATGCTTTTACCAAAACTACATCCATCGGCTCACAGAATGCCTTATCCACCGTCATGGTATCTGACACAGCATTGCCTTGGATCAAGGGACTCACCTCACAGCAAATGAAGTGCAGCAATGGGCCTATGCTTATGAAATTCACTGGTCTTATCATGTTCCCCATCATCCTGAAGCAGCCGGCTTGATAGAACGATGGAGTGCCCTCCTAAAGGCGCAATTATGGCACCAGGTAGATGGCAATGCTTTGCAGGATTGAGACAGTGTTCTCCAGCAGCCTGTAAATGCTCTAAACCAGCATCTAATATATAGTACTGTTTCTCCTATAGCCAGGATTCACAGTTCCAGGAATCAAGGGTGGAAATGGAGTGGCATACTCACTATTACCCCTAGAGACCCACTCGTAAATTTTTTGTTTCCTATCCTCATGACCCTATGCTCTGTGGGTCTAGAGGGCTTAGTTCTAAGGAAGGAGTGCTCCCACCTGAAGACACAACACAGATTCCATTGAACTAGAAATTAAAATCCTACCCATCCACTTTGGGCTCCTCATGCATCTGGATCAACAGGAAAAAAAGCAAGTTACCGTATTTGCTGGTGTGATTGATCCCGACTAACAAGGGGAAATCAGATTGGTGTTGCATAATGGAGGTAGAGAAGAGTGTGTCTGGAATACTGGGGATCCCTTAGGGTGTTTCTTAGTACTACCATGCCCTTTGATTAGTCAATAGAAAACTACAGCAACCCAATTCTGACATGACTACTAATGTCCCAGACCCTTCAGGAATGAAGGTTTGGGTCACTGCACCAGGCAAAGAACCACGACCAGCTGAGGTGCTTGCTGAGGGTAAAGGGAATATGGAATGGGTGTTGGAAGAAGGTAGTTCTAAATAACATTTATGACCACGTGAGCAGTTGCAGAAATGAGAACTGTAATTGTTATGAGTATTTCTTCCTTGTACGTGTGCATCAGATATTTTTGTTTTCTTCACTTATAAAATATAAGCTGTAGATGGATCTCCTGCATTTTCAGTTGTATACATGTTAGTTGTGTCATGTGAGGTGCAAGTATGACTTTGTAATTATCTCTATTTAGAGATTGTGTGTCATTTAAGGAGATACATACAGGTGCCAAGTTGACAAGGGGTGGACTGCGATTGTTAAGGTTGTGTGTCAGCTTGGCTGGGCCATGATTTTCAGTGGTTTGGCAGTTATGTAATGATGTAGTCATTCTCCATCAGCCAATCAGTTGTAAGGGGAGTGTCATGGATTGAATTGTGTCCCCCCAAAATATGTGTCAACTTGGTTAGGCCATGATTCCCAGTATTGTGTGGTTGTCCTCCATTTTGTGATTGTAATTTCATGTTAAAGAGGATTAGGGTGGGATTGTAACACCTTTGCTTAGGTCACATCCCTGATCCAATGTGAAAGGAGTTTCCCTGGGGTGTGGCCTGCACCACCTGTTATCTTACAAGACATAAAAAGAAAGGGAAACAAGCAGAGAGTTGGGGACCTCATACCACCAAGAAAGCAGTGTTGGGAGCAGAGTGCATTCATTGGACCCAGGGTTCCTGCACAGAGAAGCTCCTAGTCCAGAGGAAGACTGATGACAAGGACCTTCCTCCAGAGCTGACAAAAAAAAAAAAAGCCTTCCCCTGGAGCTGATGCTCTGGAATTTGGAGTTCTAGCCTACTAGACTGTGACAGAATAAACTTCTGCTTGTTTAAAGCCATCCACTTGTATTTCTGTTAAAGCAGCACTAGATTACTAAGACAGGGAGTTTCCCTGGGGGTGTGGCCTGCATCAAATATATATATGGACGTTTTAGTAAAGCTCACTCACTTGCTGTGAATCCTGCATCTGGCTCATCATCATCTGACTTCTAGTTCTTAGAACTTGAGCCATTGGCCTCCGGTATTGCTAGCCCATCTTAGATTCATATAAACTTCACTGGTTTTGTTTCTCTCAAGAATCCAGCCAAGATACATATCTGAGAGTCAAGACCTTTACACACAGTGTTTTAAATAAAAATTTGTTAAACAAATAATTGATGTAAATACATTGAGTAGAAATCTGCTTCCTAAAATGTGTATGCATTGTTTCTAGTTTCATTTCTTCACACCAAACTAGTCTAATTCGCTGTCAATCACTGACAACTGCATTAAAGGGATCCTCATCTGTTATATTTTTAATATCAACATTATTGAGCTATAAGGTATGTAGAATAAAATGCACTTATATTAAGTATACAGTTCAATGCGTTTTGACAAACATATACACCATGTAACAACTACCACTTTGTCTCTGTGTGACACAAATGGGTAATGCACTTGGCTGTGAACTAAAAGGTTGGTGATTCCAGTTCACCCAGAGATGCCTCAAAAGAAAGTCCTTTCTATCTACTTCTGAAAAATCAGCCATTGAAAACCCTGTGGAGCACAGTTTTACTCTGACACACATGGAGTTGCCATGACTTGGAATCAACTCAGTAGCAACTGGTTGGTTAACTACTACCATAATCAAAATGTACAGCAGTTACAACACCCCCACCCCACCAAATTCTCTCGTGTCTCTTTGCAGACAACTCCCCCACCAAGATTGGCCCTAGACAATCATTTCTCTGCTTTCTGTCACTATAGATAAGTTTTGCCTTTTCAAGTGTTTTCATATAAGTGGAAACATATGTCATATTTTAAGTTGTTATAAATTAAATAGGAAGGCCAGAGAAACTCCATCTAATAGGATAGGAATCACTGATGTGGCTCTGCTCAACCAGCTTTTCTTGATTTTGTCTCAGTTGGAGGCAACCCATCTTGCAGTCCCACCATCTTGCTCGTCCTTACCTCGGGCTCTCTCTGGGCCTCCATTTCTCTGCAGCATTCTTTATTCACTACCATTTCCCTTCCCCTAGCTCTTGGAACAATACTTGCTTTCTTGGCCCACATCAGCCAATTGGGAAATGTAAACAAAAAATGAAACCCCTAGATAAGCATCTTTGCTGAAGGGTTTGCTAGTCTTTGGGGAGAACCAGACAGAAAATGTGTCCACTCGATTCTTACTGACATCCCAGATAATGTAAACTCCCCATCTCCTCTACAGCTGACTCAGGAATTGGCCTCTCTGACACAATGAGGGAAGCTTCAGCTTTTCATTATTTAACAGTTGGATGCACCCTTGCTCTCCTGGCTCCAAATGCTATCTTTCCCTCTCTTGTCAAGGGTTTTGTTTTCTTTTTCATCTTGTTCACCTCCAGAAGTAAGAGAGCAATGATCTTGTCTTTTAATAATTTCCTCTTCTCACTAAACCTGTCTGGTTCTTTGTCCATGTGTGGAACATTTTTTATGACTGAGCAGACAGAAATGGGCTTCTGGAGTCCAGCTATCCTTTGGCATATTGTTGTTATTCTTCTCTGTAAAAATACTTCCACAAAAGAGCAACTGATGGTAACTGAATATGGCTGAAAAGACAAAACGAATATGCAGGACACATAAACCTAAGAACATCTACCTTCTTCTGGTTCTCTGGACATATCAGTGCATGCAGTGAGACATGCCTGTGCCTTCCACCATGTATAGGTTAGACCGACGTTCTCAGAATGTGGTCCTAGGACCAGTGACATCAGTATCACCTGGCATATTAGTTATCTATTGCTGTGTGTCTTAGTTTCCTAGTGCTGCTGTAACACAAATACCACCAGTGGGTGACTTTAAAGAACAGATATTTATTGTCTCACAGTTCTGGAGGCTAATTGTCCAACTCAGGGTCTCGGCTGTGTTCATTCCTTCCTTGTATGCGGTCCTGGGCATTCCTTTGTTCCTTGGCTTGTACATGATCCTCACATGGCATCTGTCCTCCCCCGTGTGTGTCTCTGTGTCTTTTCTGGTCTTCATATAACTCAGAAGTGATTAGGTTCAGGACCCACCTTACATTGGTATGACCTCATTAACATAACAGGGTAAGACCTTTATTTCCAAACTGGGTCATATTTACAGGGTTAGGATTTCAACGCATGTGTTTGGGGGACACAATTCAATCCTAACACTGTGTAGGAAGTTACCTCAAAACTTAGTGGCTTAACACAGTAATAAACATGTATTATTTCTCACAGTTTCTGTGGGTCAAGAATTTGGAGGTAGCTTAATTGGGTGGTTCTGGCTCAGTGTCTCTCATGAGGCTGCAGTCAAGATGTCACTCAGGGCTACAGTCATCTGAAGGCTTGACTGGGGCTGGAGGACCTGCTTTCAAGGTGCTCACTCACATAGCTGACAAAAGAGAGCCTGCACGTGTTACTAAATTAAAGATCTTGAGGTGAAAAGATTCAATCCTCCCTGGATGTTTGAGTGTTCTCAAGACATGGAGATTGGCTTTCCCCTGAGCGCGTGATCTGAGAGAGAGAAGGGAGAAGCTTTCATGTCTTTGTGAACACTGTCTCAAAAGTCACATATCATTACTTTCACCACATTTTATTAGCTAGAAGTGAGTGACTAAATCCAGCCCATACTCAAGGGGAGGAAAATAAGACCCCACATTTTGAAGGGAGGAATGTTAAAGAATATGTGGAAATATTTTAAAACCATCACACCTGGCCAAGAACTACAAATTCTTGGACCCTACTCCAGGTCTCCTAAATCAGCAACTCTGGAATTTGGGCACACCGATCTATTTTAGCAAGTCCTTTGGGTGATTCTGATGCAGGCTGAAGTTGGAGAACTGCCATGTTATACTAAGAAACACTGAGGAAGGCTCAATTCACTTGTAACTAAGGTGAAGCTTGCCAACCAGAGCTACCTCTAGAAGCTGACGTTTAATGGACTTAAAGGAAGTGATAAGTTTTACTTCCAGTTAGTCTACAACAAAGATAAGGTAGACAGATAATGGCCACCCAAATGGTCCTTTATCCCTGGGACCTGTGAATACATTACCTTACCTGACAAAAGAGACATTGCATGTGTGATTAAAGATCTTGAGGTGGAAAGACTGTCCTCGATTATCTGGGTGGGCCCAATGTTATCACAAGGGTCCTTAGAGGGAGGCAGGGGGGCTGGAGTCAGAGAAGGAGATGTAATGATAGAAGCAGAGTTGGAGAGTGATTTGAAGATGCTCCACTGCTGGCTTTGAAGATGGAGAAAGGGCCATGAGCCAAGGAATACAGTTTACCTCTAAAAGCTGGAGGAGGCAAGAAAAGGGATTCTCCCCTAGAGCCTCCAGAAAGGAACACAGCTCTGCCAACACCATGATTATAGCCCAAGGAGAGGCATCTCAGATTTCTGACCTCTAGAACTGTAAGATAATAAATTTGTGTTGTTTTAAGCCACTAAATTTTTTGTCATTTGTTACAGCAGCAGCAAGAAACTAATACAAAGAGGTTCTTGTTTGAGCCTTTCTTCTGGTGCAATAGAAGAGTCAGAAGAATGGTGTGATCGTAGATATTTCCTTAAGGAGGGTAGATGTGTTAGTCATCTAGCGCTGCTATAACAGAAATACCACCAGTGGGCGGCTTTAACAAAGAGAAATTTATTTTCTCACAGTAAAGTAGGCTAAAAGTCCAAGTTCAGGGTGTCAGCTCCAGGGGAAGGCTTTCTCTCTCTGTCAATCTTCTCATCAATCTTCTCCCGGACTAGGAGCTTCACCGTGTGGGGACCTTGTGTCCAAAGGATGCACTCTGCTCCTGGCACTGCTTTCTTGGTGGTATGAGGTCCCTCAACTCTCTGCTTGCTTCCCTTTCCTTTTATCTCTTGTAAGATAAAAGGTGGTGCAGGCCACACCCCAGGGAAACTACCTTTACATTAGATCAGGGATGTGACCTTAGTAAGGGTGTTACAATCTCACCCTAATCCTCTCTAACATGAAATTACAATCACAAAATGGAGGAAAACCCCACAATACTGGGAATCATGGCCCAGCCAAACTGATACACACATTTCTGGGGGGACACAATTCAATCCACGACAGTAGGTATCTATTTCATTTCAGATTCTGTAGTTGTATTTTTATCTGAAGAAGAGAAATGCTCTAGAACTACCCTAGCCACTACGGTAGCCACTAGCCATAATTGGCTATTTGAATTTACATTTAATTTGATTACAACTATATAAAATTAAAAATTCAGTTCCTTAGTTACTATAGCCGCATTTGAAGGGTTCCATGGTAAGATGGTAGGAGCCCTGGTGGCACAGTGGTTAAGTGCTCTGCTGCTAACCGAAATGTCGGCAGTTCAAACCTACCAGCCGCTCCATGACAGAAAGATGTGGCAGTCTGCTTCCATAAAGATTGCTGTTGTTGTTGTTGTGTGCCGTCTAGTCGATTCTGATTCATAGTGACCCCATGGGACAGAGGAGAACTGCCCCGTAGGGTTTCCAAGGCTGTAAATTTTTACAGGAGTAGATTGCCACATCTTTCTCCCATGGAGCACCTGGTGGGTTCGAACCACCAGTCTTTTAATTAGCAGCCGAATGCTTTAACCACTGCACCACTGGGGCTCTTTCAGTAAAGATTACGGCCTTAGAAACCCTACTTAAGTCCAAGGCTAAGCCAAAAATCCAAGCTCAAACCCGTCGCTGTTGAGTCAATTTTGACTCATAGCGGCCCTATAGGACAGAGTAGACTGCCCCATAGGGTTTCCAAGGCTGTAATCTTTACGGACCACTTAATCACAGCTCCACCAGGGCTCCTTAAGACCAAGAGTAGGAGCAAGAAATTATTGCACTTGATGTGGATTTATCATCTGGAGTTTCTGTATTTGTGAAGATTTCTTCAAAACCTTGATCCAAAAATAATTCTAGAGGGTGCAGTTAATTTGACAAAGCAGTATGTTGGGTTGATCATTTTCCTCCTAGGATCAATCAACTGTTTTGTATTTATTCTCAGAAACATTGTATTTCTTCCTATCTAACCACACACACACACACACATTTTAACTTTACAGAACACACTGTACCTACGTCTGTGGCAGTAAAGTTTTATAGTGCTTCTGGTCAAAAACAACAAAGTTTGTGTAAGAAAGGAGGGTCTTTAGTAGTTTCTTTCAACCATATAATTCTCAACCCCCAAGGGGCTTAAGAATAGACTGACAGCCCTGTTGTTTCAGCAGAGGCTGACTGGCCAGGTGGTAGGAGGCGTGCATTTGATAGGTGAAGTTACTCAACTTCTTATATTGAGTGTTAAAAGTTGGGAATGGGTTGAGATCATACATCCTGCCTCTGATAAGTTATTTGGCTTTTATCAGACACCATCTTGCAGTAAGTATCTATAAATCTCCCAAGTAGAGTAAAACTCCCTAGGAGAGGAGAGCACACCTTGTATGTCTACCTATCCTGAGAAGAGTAAACCAAAAACCAAACCAAACCCTTTGCCGTCTAGTTGATTCCAACTCACGGCGACCCCATTTCTTACAGAGTAGACTGCTCCATAAGGTTTTCTTGGCTGTCATATTTACAGAAGCAGATCGCTAGTCCTTTTCTTGCACGGTGCCATTGGGTGCGTTCAAACTGCCAACCTTTAGGTTAATAGCCTAGTGCAAACCATTTGTGCCGTCCAAGGACCCTTCGGGAAGAAGAAGCACTCGATAAGAATAAGCGCTTAGTCACTGAGGCGATTTTCCTTGCTCTTCTATGGCCAAGAGCCTGTCTTTCTGTTTGTGAAGTTGACCTGGGTCACACAACCTCTCTGGACCTGAGTTTTCTCATTCCTGAAGAACCAGAAAGTTCGTGGATAAGAAGAGCTCTATTTCTTTCTAGCTCTAAAATTCTATGGTTATATAACGAATGAAAATAATTAGAATCAAATCATTCTCAATTTTAAGATAAGAACGGAAATCAACCACATAAGACAGCAATAACAGAAAAATTAGGCCATATTTAACAGCAATCATTATATCCATTTAAATTACTAAGGCATCTGTAGCTATTTGTAAATGAGAAATACAAGTCTCGTTTTAAAATATCATTGAGCAAAGTTGGGATAGAAAAACAAAACAAAACCAGCTCCCACTGAATCAGTCCAACTCATGGCAACCCCATGTCTGTCTGAGTAGAACTGTTTCATAGGGCCGACTCATGACAACCCCATGTCTGTCCAAGTAGAACTGTTCCATAGGGCTGACTCACAGCAACCCCGTGTCTGTCCTAGTAGAACTGTTCCATAGGGCCGACTCATGGCAACCCCGTGTCTGTCCAAGTAGAACTGTACCATAGGGCAGACTCATGGCAACCCCGTGTCTGTCCAAGTAGAACTGTTCCATAGGGTTGTAAATGGCTGCTTTTCTAGAAGTTGATCACCAGGCCTTTCTTCTAAAGTGGACTCGAATCTTCAACCTTTCAGTTAGCAGCTGAGTGTGTTAACTGTTTGCACCATCCAGAGCCTCCAAAGTAGGGCTAGATATGGTGTACAAATAACTTCAAATATAGAATCAGCACAAAGCCGATTCTTATAATGAGACGGAGGTCAAATATATCCCAGATTTCCACATTCTCCAAGCCGCTGTATCACTCCATCTCTGACACCGGCCACCCTCCCTCCCCTCAGCACTCTTCCCTCGCCTGTTTGGGTTCAGCAATTTGCTGCAACATCTCACAGAAATCCCGAACTGTACTACAGTTAAGTAGTTTATTATGGAAGTAACAGTCTACAACTCAGGATCAGGATCAGGAAGCATGTAGGCAGCCTCCCTTCTTCAGTGGGGGACAGGCCTCCTTTGGCCCCCTCAGGTCAGGCTCCTCTTGCCCCTACCATCTGTCACCACCCAGTCTGCTGCAGGGCCCCCTCCAGGCCTGTCGCTGTCTTCAGTGTTACAGCCCTTGACCCGTGTTACAGTTCTTTTAGGAGGTTCCTTGCTTCCTGTTTTTCTGCTTCTCCTCTCTTCTTTCTTCCTTCTGCTTCTTCCTGCTGCTTCTCTTCCTACTTCTTTCTTTTGCAAAAACCCCTGTGGGCTGGCTGCATATCTACACAACTCTGTGTCAGTTTCAAGGTAAGGCCCCTCCCAGCGGGGGGACCACAAACTGATCATTCCCCTCTAGGTAGGCCACAGACACTTCATTTGCAGAATAGGCTATAGTCACCTCATTTGCATAATCCACAGTCACTTAATTTGCATAGTATACTGACCAATCCCTGCAAGGTGTATACCAATCACAGGGCAGGCTGCAGCCTGGGACCAGACAAAAGTTAAGTTGTCCACAGCTTGCCCAGGAAATGTCCACCAACCTGGACAGAAGTAACAAACCGTCTTGGGCGGAAAACTAGGGCAAAGTTAACTCCTCAGGGCTTAGGTGAAAAATCTCTCAAGCTGTTTTTCTAAAGAACTAAGGCAAAAAGCTACATAAAGGAACTCATTTCACCACAGATGGATTTTCCTGAAGCTGAGGAAGTTAACACTAATGGCCCCCTTCCAAGATCCCAAGGAGGGCCTTAGGTATATGATTACAAGTTCACATATTTTGTAAACCTTGCAAAAGTGAGATATTCTAGCTGTAATCACTTAAGACTGCTGTCTCCTTCTACTCATGCTGCCCTCCTGTGGGGTGGCATTGCAGTGAACTTAGGTAGTTTCAGGATCTAGCTAAAAAAAGTTGAGTTGGGTGTGCATTGAGTTTAGTGTGGTATACTGGTGTGGTTCACTCAGCCCAAACAATCCGTTACCATCGAGTGCATTCTGACTCATTATGACCTCATGTGTTACAGAGTAGAACTGCTCCATAGGGTTTTCTGGGCTGTAATATTTACAGAAGCAGACCGCCAGGCCTTTTTCTGTGGTGCTGCTGGGCGGATTCGAAACGCCAACCTTTAGGTTAGTAGTCAAGCGTAAACCATTTGTACTACCCAGGAAGCTTTGGGGGAAGGAAGAGTCTTCAGAGGATTCTGGGAAAATCAGTGAAAGAACTTGCGGTTTTTCCTATTTCTGCAAAAATTCTAGTAAGGGGTTAATGAGCCAAAACCACTGTTGAAAAGTAGGAAAACAGGAGAGAAAAGGGAAATAAGAAAGCCTGAATGAGCCTAATGACCCTCAGATGGCATAGCGTGACTTTGAGTAGTCAATCTTGTTCTAATCACTAATGGGGCTTTGGAATTAGTCCTGTTAGGGATACCAAACCAAAGCTCATCGCCACCGAGTCGATTCTAACTCATAGTAACCCTATAGGACATAGCAGAACTGCCCTATAGAGTTTCGAAGGAGCGCCTGGTGGATTCGAACTGCTGACCTTTTGGTTAGCAGATGTAGCTCTTAACCACTGTGCCACCAGGGTTTCCCATTAGGAGTAAGGGCTTTGGAAATCAAGTTGGCCTGGGTTCAAATCTTAGTTGTGCCAAGTGTCAACTGTGTAATGTTAGATTATTTTTATTTGAATCTATTCCCTTACCCATTAATGGGGATGAAAATATCTACTTGTTGTGATGGTTGTGAACTTTAAGTGCTATCACACATAGGCACGGAATAGGCACTCCATAAATTATAGCTGTTTTTTATCACACCATGGGACAATTCTTGTATCATGCACTTCAGCTGAATATCAAAAGCTGCAAGGGAGGGAAAAGATCTCCTTCAGAGATTGTCGAAGTTGAGATGGCTATAGAGGTACTCAAGTGAGGAAACTGGGACTCCACAAAGCTGTCCCTTGCAGAAGGTCATGCCTCTAGGGAGTGGCAAAGCTGCTTTTAGGACCCACCTGTCTTAACTTGGCATATAGTTAGGACAGGTGGGTTCCCGTACATTGACAATAAATCAAGGAAGAAGTACACCTTGCATAAGGCCATGTACAAAGCACTTCTGGGGCCAGTAAAGAAGAGCAGCTATCCTTTGTCAGTGCCTAGGAACCGTACAGAGTCTCTGGGTGGTGAAAACAGTTAATGCACTCAGTTGCTAACTAAAAAGTTGGAGGCTTGAAGTTCGAGCTTACCCAGACGCATCTCAGAAGAAAGGCCTGGTGATCTACTTCTAAGAAATCAGTCACTGAAAACCCTGCAGAGCACAGTACTTCTCTGATACGTATAGGGTCTCCACGAGTTGGAGTCAGTTCAGCAGCTACTGGTAACTGGGAGGAAGTGTGCCTGTATTGTCTCATTATAAACCTCACAACTACTGTGTAAGGTAGTTGCTATATAGCTCCATTTTACAGATGGAAAAAACTGGGACTCAGGGAAGTTGGGAATTTGCTCAGGGTCACACATTAATTAAATAACAGAGCTGGATTTCAAACCTAGGTCTGTGTGAGCACAGAGCCATGCTCCTTCCCCCTGGTCCACATTGCACTGTCCCTCCAGGACTCTGCGCATTCACACAGAGCCTTCTCAACCTTTGGCCAACGGGCAACGGCAAAGCCACTGACTGTGGTTCCACCTCCTCCTCTCTTACTGCAAACTTGATGATGTCACTAAGGCCACCATTTTTTTTTGTCACCTAACACCACTAAAGGAATCTGTTTTGGACACATTCATGATTTTCTTTCAGAGGTTTATAAACAGTTTGTTATGGTTTTCTCAGAAATAGTTTTTCACAAAGTCAAAAAATTAGGGGTAAAGCTCAAGAATTTGTTTAGGTCATCCCTTGAGCAGACACATACCTGAACCAAACTTCTGAAAATTTTTTCCATTAAAAAAAAAAATCTTGGAGGCTCCATAGATACATCCAAACTTCCTGAGGGACTGAATTGTTGGGTGGAGGGCTGCGGGGACCATGGTCTCAGGGAACATCTAGCTCAACTGGCATAACACAGTTTATAAAGACAGTGTTCTACATTCTACCTTGGTAAGTAGCATCTGGGGTCTTAAAAGCCTGTGAGCAGCCATCTAAGATACTCCACTGGTCTCACCCCTTTGGGAGCAAGGGAGAATGAAGAGAACAGGATACAAGGAAAAGATTAGTCCAAAGGACTAATGGACCACAACTACCACGGCCTCCACCAGACTGAGTCCAGTACAACTAGATGGTGCCCGGCTACCACCACTGACTGCTCTGACAGGGATCACAACAGAGGGTCCCTGACAGAGCTGGAGAAAAATTTAAAACAAAATTCTAACTCACAAAAAAAGACCAGACTTATTGGCCTGACAGAGACCGGAGAAACCCTGAGAGTATGGCCCCTGGACACTCTTTTAGCTCTATGATGAAGACAGTCACGAGGTTCACCCTTCAGCCAAAGATTAGACAGCCCCATAAAACAAAACAAGATTAATGGGGCAAAACAGTCCAAGGACAAGAAGTCAGGAGGGAACAAAAAAGATGGTAATAGGGAACCCAAGGTTGAAAAGGGAGAGTGTTGACATGTCGTGGAGTTGTTAACCATTGTCATAAAACAATATGTGTACTGTTTAATGAGAAACTATTTGTTCCGTAAACCTTCATCTAAAGTACAATTTAAAAAAATTTCTAGTTCATGCAAAAACATGGAGTGGGACCCCTATCTCTCAGCATATGCAAAAATTAACTCAAAGTAGGCCAACGATCTAAACGTAAGGGCTAAAATCATTAAAACTCTTGGAAGAAAACATACAGGTAAATCTTCAAGATCTTGTATTTGGCAACAGATTCTTAGATTTGACATCAAAAGCATGAGCGACAAAAGAAAACATGGATAAATTGGACTTTATCAACATTAAAAACTTTTTCCCATCAAAGGATATTATCAAGAAAGTGAAAAGATAATACAGTAACAGATTAGATAAAAATATTTGGAAATTATATATCTGATAAGAGTTTAATATCCAGAACCCCAGCTCAACAACAAAAAGACATATAACTCAATCAAAAAATGGGCAAAGGACTTGAATTGACATTTTTCTGTAAACAAGATATAGAAAGACCCAATAAGCACATGAAAAGAAGCTCAACGTCATTAGTCATTGTTGTTATGTGACGTCCAGTTATCTTTACAGGAGCAGATCGCGAGGTCTTTTCTCCTGCAGAACAGCTGGGGGGTTTGGACTGCTAACTTTTTGGTTAGCAGCTGAGCACTTAACCATTGTGCCACCAGGGCTCCCATCCTAGTGGGTGTGAAGTGGGATCTCATTGTGGTTGTGATTTGCATCTCCCTAATGAGTGACGTCACAATGAGACCCTACTTCACAGCCACTAGGATGGCTATTATAATAAAATTGCAAGGATGTGGAGACATTGGAGCCAGGGCAGATTAATCCATTAGGCAAGGTAAGCAGAGTGTACCAGATTTCTATCATGAATAATTCCACTACAGATTAGTGAGTAAGCACACGTAAGCCTGTGCTTACCTAGCTTACTGGGTCATCTACCCCTGTCAGGGATTGTAAATTTGAAAAGAGCATTTGATTCTGTAGGAAGGTGCTGTGGGGTTAGGAGAGAGACAGATGCCAGCCACACCTAGAAGCAGAGCCTTTGATGTGGCGAAGAAATGTGAACTTGTTCATTATAGATGACCTGGTAAGCAAGGTAAGTATCGTGCTACCTTGCCTATTAGATAATCTGCCCCTGAAATCTGGAGCCCTTATCCATTGCTGGTGGGAATGCAAAATGGTGCAGTTATTGTGGAAAACAGTTTGGAGGTTCCTCATAAAGTTAAACATAGAACTACCACATGACCCTGAAAGCAGTAACAGATACCTGTACACCAGTGTTCATTATTCACAATAACCAAAAGGTGGAAGTAACCCGAGTGTCCATCAACAAATGAAGAAGTAAAAAAACTGTGGTATATCCATAAAATGGACTATTATTCAGCCATAAAGAGAAATGAAGTTCTGATACATATTATGCTGAGTGAAATAAGTCAGCTAGAAAAGGACACACATTGTATGATTCCACCTATAGAAAATATCTAGAACAGGCAATTCCTACAGGCAGAAAAGTCAATTAGTGGCTACCAGGGACTGGGGGGAGGGAAAAGGGGGAGTTATTACTTAGGGGTACAGGGCTTCTGTTTGGGGTGATAGTCGCACATCACTGTGAAAGTAATTAATGCCACTGAATTAATTGTACACTTAAAAATGACTACAATGGCAAATTTTATGTTGTGCATATTTTACCATAATTAAAAAGAAGACACCTTTAGCTCAGGTGTTCTCAACCTTGGCTGCACATTAGAATCACCTGGGAAGCTTTTATTATTATTATTTTTTTATTGTGCTTTAAATGAAGGTTTACAGAACAAATAGTTTCTCATTAAACAGTTAGTACACATACTGTTTTATGACTGTGGTTAACAACCCCACTACATGAAAACACTGTCCCTCTTGACCTTGGGTTCCCTATTAACCAGCTTTCTTGTCCCCTCCTGCCTTCTAGTCCTTGTCCCTGGGCTGTTGTGCCCCATTAGTCTTGTTTTGTTTTATGGGGCTGTCTAATCTTTGGCTGAAGCGTGAACCTTGGGAGTGACTTCATTATAGAGCTAGAAGGGTGTCTGGGGGCCATACTATCAAGGTTTCTCCAGTCTCTGTCAGGCCAGTAAGCCTGGTCTTTTTCTGTGAGTTAGAATTTTGTTCTACATTTTTTTCCAGCTCTGTCCGGGACTCTCTGTTGGGATCCCTGTCAGAGCAGTCAGTGGTGGTAGCCAGGCATCATCTAGTTGTACGAGACTCAATCTGGTAGAGGCCATGGTAGCTGTGGTCCATTAGTCCTTTGGACTAATCTTTTCCTTGTATCTTGTTCTCTTCATTCTCCCTTGCTCCCGAAGGCGTGAGACCAGTGGAGTATCTTATATGGCAGCTCGCAGGCTTTTAAGATCCCAGACGCTACTCACCAAGGTAGAATGTAGAACATTTTCTTTATAAACTGTGTTATGCCAATTGAGCTAGATGTTCTCACCTGGGAAGCTTTCACATTATACCTTTCCCATACCCCACCCAAGATGAATAAAGACAGGATCTGGGAGTGGGGCCCTGGTAGTTTTCAAAAGACTCCTCTGAAGAGTCTACTGTGTGACCAGGTAGAAAACAGAATTTAGATAATGATTAGATGACCTCCCTCGATAACCCTTTCCAATTCAGACTTTCTGACCCTCTCAGGAAAAATGTCCTCTTTCCTAACCAAGGTCCCTTCTGTTAGGGAAGTTTCCCTGATGATTTCATACAGCAGATGTTTTGTTTTAAGGGTCTTTGTTAATATATTATCAAACGCTTTGGAAACCTCATTCTCTCATCCAGTCTTTAAATTTCTAGGAATCTATTCTGACAGGAATTAAGAGATGTCTGTAAAGAAGTTCATGCGGAAGTTCATTAAAGCATTATTTGTAACAGCAAAATTTGGAGACAGCCCAGGACTCCAATGTGCTGGGATGGGTTGAGAAAGCTACAATGTATTCCCACGAGGGAATGCAAACATTAAATTTATATTTAGATTCCTGTTAACCAGCACAGGAAATGCTGTAGTAGGAACAGCAGGAGTCAATTTTGGGCTAAAAATACACGCATTTTTTATACGGATAGGGAGAAATAGCAAAATCATTTACTTCAAACAATATGTTATCAGTCGTCACCTTCTGATGATTGGCTTATGAGTGATTTTTTTTTTAAACGCTCTTTTGGATTTTGCAAATTTTCTGCTTGGAGAATTTTTACTGCATAATTAGAAACAATAATAAGTCATCCTGTAGAAAATGCCAATTGAACATGCAATCTAGAAATGAGTGTGTCCGTAACTCACCTTTCATGCGTAGTTTTCCACGGCCAATGTAACTAGTATTTGTTGATCAACGGTTCAGCTGTCTTCAGTAAAGGACGTTCTCCTTTTTTGTCATTGCTGTTAAACTCAGCTGTCTTCAGGACAGATCAGGACATTCTCTCTCTGTCTTTGAACTACTCCGCTCCCCTTGACTGGAGCCAATAGCTAAGGTCAGATGAGCTGTTGTGAGGGTCTCAGCTCCACCCTCAGAAGCACGTTGCCTGTCCCTCAACGGACGATACCTGTTTGCTGAGTGAATAAATGTAGAATGTATTTGTTCATACTCTTAGGAAAGGAAGCATAGAGAAAACCATGTGTGTGCCTTTAAGAAGGAAGATGAAGGATTTTTTTTTTTTATTTTTTGTAAATAGCTGAACTATCTCTTTAGGAATAGAAAGCACTGAAGTGTTATACAGAGAATGAGGAAGTCAGAGTGAAGTAGAACTCTTAGCCCGAGCAAGAAGCAAGGGCGCGAAGAGGGTGAGCAGATATCTCTACGGATTCCAGCTGAATGAAGACTGCACAGCAGAGCCAAGCTTCCTGCCCTATTTCATGAAGGCATTTAAAGAAAGTCACACTTCTCTAAAGCTTGTAGAGTTATAGCCTAATTTTCTAACTGAGGTGTACAAGGAGATGCTGTAAGAATTAATATGATATTAAGTTCTGGTGATAAGGAGCCCTGCTAGTGCAGTGGTTAAAGCGCTCAGATGCTAACCAAAAGGTTAGTGGTTCAAACCCACTAGCCACTCTGTGGGAGAAAGATGTGGCAGACTACTTCTGTAAAGATTACGTCCTTGGCATCTGGGGTCTTAAAAGCTAGTAAGTGGCCATCTAAGATGCATCAACTGGTCCCAACCCACCTGGAGTAAAGGAGAATGAAGAACACCAAAGACACAAGGAAAAGTATTAGCCCAAGAGACAGAAAGGGCCACATAAACCAGAGACTCCATCGGCCTGAGGCCAGAAGAACTAGATGGTGCCTGGCTACCACCAATTACTGCCCTGACAGGGAACCGAACAGAAAGTCCCAGATGGAGCAGGAGAAAGGTAGGGTGCAGAACTCAAATTCTACAAAGAAGACCAGACTTAATGGTCTTACTGAGACTAGGGGAACCCCAGAAAGCATGGCCCCCAGACTCTCTGTCAACCCAGAACTAAAACCATTCCCAAGGTCAGCTCTTCAGACAAAGATTAGACTGGACTGTGGGACATACAACGATACTCGTGAAGAGTGTGCTTCTTACCTCAAGTAGATACATGAGACTAAATGGGCAGCTCCTGTCCAGAGGTGAGATGAGAAGGCAGAGAGGGTCAGGAGCTGGTTGAATGGACACAGGAAATCAGGGGTGAAAAGGAAGAGTGTGCTGTCGCAGTATGGGGAAAGCAATTAGGGTCACTTAACAATGTAAGTATAAATTTTTGTATGAATTGTAAACTTCCACTTAAAGTACAACAATAAAAAAAAGATTACAGCCTTGGAAACCCTATGGGGTAGTTCTACTCTCTCTTATAGTGCCCCTATGAATTGGAATCAACTTGATGGCAGTGGTTTTTTTTAATTTAATTTTTTATTTTAAGTTCGGATTTAGCTGGAAAAGGAAAAAGAAGCAGGAAGCACAAGAATTGTGTGGAGAGTGTTTGCTTTAGGCTCCTAACAGAGTGGTTGGCATGTGCCATCCACCATCGTAGAAGCTGCTCCCGTCCTGGATATGCAGGGACTTGGGCGAGCTCGCAGGAGCTGTGGGCATTGTTTGACACATGCTCAGCAGCTGCTTCAACTGCAGGACACAAGAAGTTAAAGAGGGGATAGCTTTCCAATTAACTTGTGCAAGGAATTTCTATTTTAAGGGAAGCAGAAGTCCTGAGTCCACAGTGGCACCTGCAGGGTGTGGGCTGATGAGGAGGGGAGGTCCCTGGGTCACTTGGGGCACCTTGGTCTGTCTGAGTTGAATCACCTTCGCTAAAGCAAATCCGCTTATGGACTGATACTTGATTAACCCAGGAAAAGGATCTTCCCCTGAACTGTGACTTCGCGGTATTGGTGTTTCCTTGACTGATGAGGAGAGAAGGGGTCAAGAGTCACTTCACATGACAGGTAGCTCCCCCCACACCCCCACCCAACCTAGCCTGGTGTGACCTTCCCAAGGGTGGGCTGGGGGAGAGATTAGGCACCAATCAGCTCAGCTTATCATCATTGAAAAGCAGTTGAAGTTTGTCCCAGCTGCCCTGCTAGCCCGCGAAGCAGGTGGGGATCACGGAGAAGAGGCTAGGAGCGTTGGTTTTGGTCTCAGCCACTCTGGGGTTCAAATCCCCGCCAGGGTGGGGACAGGATCCAGCAGGGCTGGGATTAGTTCAGGTGAGTGAGGCTGAGTGAGACAAGTAAGGTAGGATTCTGTTTTATTTAAAATTTTGGTATTTTCCTCATCATGGATTTTTTGCATCGATTTTTACTTTCTGAAATATTATTTATCTCGATTACTGAGTTTATTGTCTCCCCTTTAAACTTTGCACCCCAGGTGAGTGCCTCACTTGCCTCACCCTAGTCCCAACTCTTCCCAGCCTAATCACGTACCAGCTTTGTGAGTTCAGACAAGTCATTTTAATCCTCTGTGAAATGGTGGAATTTTTTAAAAATTTATTGCTGTAAAAATATAAATATAACACATCTGCCAATTCAACCTTTTTCAGGTATACAATTTATCAATATTCAATTAGATTAATCATGTTGTGCAACTATTATTTATCATTGATGACTTTCCCTTCATCATAAACAAAAACCCACTGCTTCCCAAACAGTGGCTCCCCCTCTTCCCCTCCCTCCCATCCCTGGTAACCACTAATAAATGTTGGTTTCTATACATTTGTTTATTCTTGTTAGTTCATATAAGTGAGATGATACAATATTTGTTCTTTTGTGATTGACTTATTTTACTGAACCTAGTGTTCTCAAGGTTCATCCATGTTATAGCATGGATCAGGACTTCATTTCTCTTTATAGCTGAGTACTAGTCCATCGTTTGTATGTACCAAGTCTTATTTATTTGTTCATCTGTTGATGGACATTTAGGTTGTTTCCACTTTTTGGCTATTGTGAACACGGCTGCAATGAACACTGGTGTACACGTGTCTGTTCCTGTCGGTGCTTTCAAATCTCTTGGGTAAATACCGGGGAGGGGAATTGCTGGGTCATAGTAGTTCTATGTTTAACTTTCTGAGGAACCGCCAAACTGCTTTCCACAGTGGTTGTACCATTTTGCATTCCCACCAGCAATGGATAAGTGTTCCAATTTCTCCACATCCTATGCAACATTTCTTATTTTCCTTTTTTAAAATATATCTTAGCTGTCTTTTTGGGAATGAAGTGGTATCTCATTGTGGTTTTGATTTGCATTTCTCTAATGACTAATGATGACGAGCATCTTATGCTTGTTGGCCATTTGAATATCCATCCTCATTGGTGAAAAGACTGTTCAAGTTCTTTGCCCATTGTTTGATTGGGTTGTTTGTCTTTTTGTTGTTAAGTTGTAGAAGTTATATATATATATATATATAGAGAGAGAGAGTATTAGACCCTGTCATGGATTGAATTGTTTCCCCCCAAAATATGTGTCAACTTGGTTAGGCCATGATTCCCAGTATTGTGTGGTTGTCCTCCATTTTGTGATTGTAATTTTCCTGTGTGTTGTAAATCCTAATCTCTGCCTGTGGTTAATAAGGCAAGATTAGATTATGCTAAAGAGGATTAGGGTGAGATTGTAGCACCCTTACTAAGGTCACATCCAATGTAAAGGGAGTTCCCTGGGTTGTGGCCTACACCACCTTTTATCTTAGAAGAGATAAAAGGAAAGGAAAGTGAGCAGAGAGTTAGGGATCTCATACCACCGAGAAAGTAGTACCAGGAGCAGAGCATGTGTTTGGACCAGAGGTTCCTACGAGGAGAAGCTCCTAGACCAGGGGAAGATTGATGACAAGGACCTTCCCCCAGAACCGACAGAGAGAGAAAGCCTTCCCCTGGAGCTGATGGCCTGAATTCGGACTTCCAGGCTACTAGACCGTGAGAAAATAAATTTATCTTTGTTGAAGCCATCCACTTACGGTATTTCTGTTATGGCAGCGGTAGATAACTAAGACAGACCCTTATTGGATATATGGGTTCTGAAATTTTTCTCCCAATCTGCAGGTTGTCTTTTCATTTTTTTAATAAAGTCTTGATTTTTATGAGGTCCCATTTATCTATTTTGTCTTTTGCTGCTCATGCTTTAGTTGTTATATTTCACAATCTATTGTTAAAAATTAGGTCCCACAGCTTTGTCCTTATAGTTTCTTCTAAGAATTTTATGCTTTTAGTTTTCACATTTAGGTCTTTGATCCATTTTGAGTTGGTTTTTGTGTATGGTGTGAGGTATGGGTAAATGGGAGGAATTAATAGAATCCATTTATAGGGTTTTATAAAGTTAAATGAGATAATGCACTGCAGGCTCTTAGCACAGGGTCTGGAATTTAGACAGGGGCTCAGTAAACTCTGCCTTTACCTTGTTTAGTCATCCTGTTGGCAAGGATTGTTTGTTTCACCCAGAAGACCTACAGATAGCTTGTGCCTCCTGAAGGACTCATTTGCTTGAAGAGCGAAAGTAGGTCAATGCCCCAAAAAGTATGTCCATGCCAACAAGAACCATGTCGTTAAAGACAGAAAATAACCCATCAAATCACCTCTGGACACTTGCTGGTATTGCTTAACCCTTTTCTAAGAGCAATCTAGACTATAACTTGGGCTGAGCTCCTAGTTGTTAAAAGACATGTGCAAACCCACGGTTCCCAGAGTGAAAGTAATGCCCTCTGCTGAACATCAGCCAAAATCGTGATGTGAGCTGGAAAGCAACAGCAAGTACTTACATTTTGGATACGTCAGCTTCAACTCTGGGATTTGCCAGACATGGATAGGAAAATACTGGTCTGAGAACGTGTCTGCTGGCCAAGGTTGTTATGTGCCTTGTGATGCACATGGACATACTTTATGAGAGAATTCAGAGTGAAAAGATGTACTAAGAAACACATTATACCAGCCACATATGCCCGGCCACACATTCTGAGAAATGAGAGTTTAATCTTTCAATTAACATTTTACTGTTTCAAAAAAAAAAGCTAATTACTTAGTGTCTCATATAAATATATAACAGTAAAGTTGGATGGGAGTCCCTGGGTGGTACGAATGGCTAACCACGTGACTACTAGCTGAAAGGTTGGCAGTTTGAACCCTTGGGAGAGGCTCCTTGGGAGACAGGCCTGACAATCTGCTTCCAAAATCTGCTTTCACAGCCTTAAAACCCTATGGAGCAGTTCTACTCTGCACACGTGGGGTCGCCATGAGTCAGAATCAACTTGACGGCAACTAACAACAACTAACTGAATAAACTTCATGTTTACCATTAAATTTGAAATAATCTCTTTTAAAATTGGAAAAGTTTTTAGCCAAGGCAGTCATTCTGTACTAGTGAAATTCATGAAAGGGTTGCACCCAGCACTGCATTGAAAACTTCTGCCCTCTTTCCTAGGGTTAAACCCGATCCTAAAAAGAACAATAAGGTTGATATAAGGTTAGTGTCTCTCACACTCACCTTTTCAGCTGGGTTGAGAGAATGATATTTGGGGAGTGTGAAATGTTCTTACTACAGAATTTCTGCAAAGTCTGAAAGGTGAGGAAGGGCTTGAGAAAAGATGAGGAATTCCCAGGTCTGAGACAACTCACTAGTAAACTTGGAATCCTGGTGTCTCCATCTGAAAGGGCCATAGATGTCTCAAGTCCAACCCTTAAACCAACTCTGAAACTTTTGAGTTTCAAATCCCTTTGCTATTTGGAGTCAGGAAACAGCTTATGGTAGGCAGAATAATGCCCCCCACCCCCAAAAAAAATGTCCAAAGGATCCCTGGGTGGTGCAACCAATTAAGTACCTGGCTGCTAACCAAAAGGTTGGTGGTTTAAAACCACTCAGTGGCTCCATGAGAGAAAGACTTGGTGTCTCAGGCTGGGTTCTCTAGAGAAGCAAAACCAGGAAAGCATATAAATATATATAAAGAGAGATTTATATCAAGGAAACAGCTCATGCGATTGTAGAGGCTGCAGTGACCCAAGTCCATGGATCAGGATAAAGGCTTCTTCTGATACACGTAGCCACAGAGGCTGGTGAACCCAAGATCAGTAGGTTGAAGAGCAGGGCTCTTGCTCACAGGCTGTGAAGATCGATGAATCCCAAGATTGGCAGGTCAGAAAGCAGTGCTCCCACTCACAGGCTATGAAGATCGATGAATCACAAGACTGGCAGATAAGCTGATAGCTCAAGTCTCAAGAATCGGAGGTCACACGAACAGGAGGCAGCCGCAGGATCCAGAGCGAGCAAGAAGCCAGGAAGTCTGCTTGTATTCGGATGCAGGCCACATGTCCAAGGAAACTCCCTTCAACTGATTGGCTACTCACAGCAGATCCCATCATGTGAGTGATCACATCTAAACACTGAGAATCAAGGCCTACCCAAGTTGACACACAATCTTAACCATCACACCTGGTGACCTGCTTCTGTAAAGATCACGGCCAAGAATAATAATAAAACAATTACAGCCACAGAAACCCTCTGGGGCAGTTCTACTCTGCCAGTGGGGTCATTATGAGTCAGAAGTCACTCGATGGCAGATGGCACCTAACAACAAAATGAAGATGTTCAAGTTGTAATCCCCAGAACCTGTTAATACCTTACTTTACATGGCAAAAGGGACTTTTCAGATGTGATTAGACTAAGTATCTTGAGGCAGGGAGACTATTTGGGATCAGTCTAATTACATGGGTCTTTAAAATTAGAGAACCTTTCCCTACAGTGGTTCGAGGGGGATGTGGTAATGGAAGACAATTCAGAGAGATGCAACTTAGCTGGCTTTGGTGATGGAGGAAGGAGGTCACAAGCCAAAAACTATGGGCAGCCTCTAGAAGCTGGACAAAGCAAGAAAGGGGTCTTCCCCTAGAGCCTCTAGACAGAAACACAGCCCTGCGGATATCTTCATTTCAGTCCAGTGAGATCCATTCAGACTTCTGATCTCCAGAGCTATAAGATAATAAATTTGTGTTGTTTTAAGCCACTAACTTTGTGGTCATTTGTTAAGGCAGGATAGGAAACTAATACACAACTGAAATTATATCACTTTCCATTAAGTTCTTTTCATTACATATTATAGATTTATTAGATATTTAAAAGCAAACTCCAGCACAGTATTGTTTTATTTTAATATTTTCAGTGTTGGGTCTTGCATTCTAGTTTTCTTCTCATTTATCTCAGAATGGCATGGTCTTCAGACTCCTGTAGATGTTAACAAGGAATCTGAAATTCTCCCCCAGGAAGCCTCTCCTTCCAGCACTGAGAGGTGAGGCAGGCTCCTGAACAGAGGACATGAACATTGACATGAGAAGCAATAACCATGAGAACTGTGCCATGGAAAGCAAGATGTAAATCCTTGCAATAATTTTTTATGAAATATAAACATCAAGTTAGCATGAGGGCCACAGTTTCTGGGTGGTTGGTTCTAACTTTGGCAAGCAGGATTTGGAGGGAAAATTCTCTAGTTTTAATGGCCTCTAGATGTTCTTCTGGTCCGGACTGAAAAGTCTCTGTCATTTACGGTTAATATTTGTGTCAGCAGCAAAGGGGTCTTGGCATATCCCCAAAGTGATGGTCATGGCCATTGGTCGTCAGATAAACCCCAAATAAAAGTTTAATCTTGGAGCCACTTCAAGTGTTCCATTGTACTTCCTTTCATTAATGATTGTTTAGTAGTATAGCACTCGAATTTTCTGTTTGTATAACAATGTACAAGATGGCTCTATCTGATGATACTCAGTCGCTGAACTCACGTATACAATGCAGTGTCCTATTTTAACAACGGCTGGCATCACAGCTGATGTTTAGAAGAATGAAAACAAGGATGTTTTGCTCCTGGAACAAATGGCATCATCTTGGGTTAATAGAAGCAAACAGATTTATTGCCAAATATAATGGACTTCTTCATCACAGAATTTAGATTAAACACTTCATTCACATCAGTTAGGGAAAACTGAAGCAGTTATTTCTGAGCAGCACTCTGGAAAATTCAGAAGAAAAAGAAAACTTCTGCTTTCTAGACCAATAATGTTATGATCACTTAAAAGGTGACTGACTAGGTAGGATCTAAGGAGCCCTGATGGGGCAGTGGTTAAAGTGCTTGGCTGCTAACCGAAAGGTCAGCAGTTTGAATCCACCAGCCCACTCCATGGGAGAAAGATGTAGCAGCCTGCTTCTGTAAAGATTTATGCCTTTGAAAACCCTACGGGGTAGTTCTATTCTGTCCTACAGGGTCACTATGAGTGGGAATTGACTTGATGGCTGTGGGTTATGTAGGTTCTGCCCTAGGACGTTGTTTTAATTATGTAGCATAGTCTAAAAGTAAGTAAATTAATTGCATTGATGCTTCGATTTTTTTCTATTTGAAGAATGAGAAGAACACAGTTGACATTTCTAGACATCTTTCTTAAGGATTGCTACCCGTGCACCATCTTGAACTCATAAGGGCAGGACTGCAAACAGCATTTGAAGGTTGCAATTAATTGTCACCCACTAGTTATGGTGCTATGGCCTGACCAGGTGGAGTCAATTACCTTGGAAAGGTGCTTGGAGGGCCTGTTGTTACTTGTGTATCTATAAATCGCTTGATCTACAACTTATTGTCCTGTAGCTTTCATAAAGTATCCTTATCTGTGCTTACATTCATTCTTATGACTAAGATCATTTTGGGGGTTAACTCCCCAGGGCATATGGTTTCATGGGTAACTAGGGGCCTGGATTATAGGTCTCTCACATCACTTAGCCACTGATTCATTTGTGGCTACTGAAGAACAGTACACTCTCTTTGAGCCTTTGTATTTTTTAATAAAATGGTGATAAATCATTTGACCCTGTAGTAAATCTTTAATCACTCCCCTATACCACCCACTAGCAGAGTACTTCAGGAGTTTCACTGCTTACACAGGGGAAAGGTCCTTTGCTGAAATGGTTAGAATAAAGGAAAGATGTTATCACAGACCCTAAAATGATACTTGAGCAAATATCTCACTGGGAAGATATTTCATCTTCCTCAGTGTTATTTGTATTCTCCTCCTTGTTTGGGGGCCAAGAGAAACAGCATAGGTTTCAGCTATTACTAGAGCGGAGATACAGCAACACTGGATCTAGTCCTTATCCAGCGGGATTTGGCAGGGGCGAGCAGCTTGAATTGCCAAGCCTTTTTTTATGTGACATATGATTTTTTATTATTAAGCTCAAAAAAACTTAAAATACTGTACAGTCCAAATAAAACACATCTGTGGGCTTGCTTCCATTTAGGGTTATCACTTTGAAACCTCTGGATAAGTCATGGCAAGAGCCTTCTATGTCCTAATTTCTCCTCCTCCTCCTCCTCCTCCTCCTTCTAACTGTGGTAAATATATAGGTAACAGAATATTTTCCACTTCTACAGCCTTCGTGTGTACAGTTCAGTGACATTAATTACGTTGATAGTGTTGTTCAACCATCATCGTTAACCATTGTCAATTTTTTCCATCACCTTTAACAGAAGACACGATTTTTTAAAAATGTGGTTTGGTTTTCACAAATTCTCTTTTAAAAACTTAAATCACAAACTTATTGCTGTATGACATTTTCCAGCAGGTATTCATGATATAAAATCTCCTCAGACTACTCCTAGACCCTTTCAAGCCCGAGGTTCATTTCCATCTTTAACTCTTACATCTACAGTCTCACAGAGCTCTCTAATCACCAAGGCAATGTGCATTAGTCTCTGCTTCTCTGAGGACGCCAGTCTCCTGAATCAAGGGAAGGTATCCCTTTGCTAACTAAAGGTTTGGCTTTTCCTCCTTAAAATTAGTATGAAATAGTTTGCCAGTTCCAGATGATGTGATGTGATGTGACGTGCTGTGATGTAAAAAGGTAATGCAAAAGAAGCTCCTGTCCCAATAATCCTAAATGCTCCTTGTCTTCTCCACTGCCTCTTCAGATCACATTGTGTTTAAAATAACAGTAATGATAACCATAATAACAACAACAATGACGATAGATAACCCGAAAACTCACTGCCGTTGAGTCGATTCCGACTCATGGTGACCTTAGAGGACAGAGTAGAACAGCTCCAGAGGGTTTCCAAGGAGCCCCTGGTAGATTCAAACTGCCAACCTTTTGGTTAGCAGCTGTGGCACTTAACCACGATACCACCAGGGTTTCCACAATGAAGATAGCTAGCATTTATTAAGTCTTGATTATGTGGCAGACATTCATTATCACATTTAATCCTTAGAACAACCCAGAGCAAGCACAATGAATCTATTCAACCTCACTTTACAGATGGGCCTTGATCCCTAAGATGGTTGTCTTTGGATAAAGCATTGTGTTCTCTCTTCTCTTGCTTTTAAAATGCATATGCTCACTCTTTCAACAAGATTGATTGAGCACTTACTGTGTTCCAGGCTGTTTTAGTCTCTAATGCTCTTAAGAAGGCTGTGACGAACTCAGCAAACCCTTTGTCCTGAGAGAAGAAAGGTTCTAGAAGAGCAATGGGCTTCTGAGAAAATGCGGGAAAGCAAAACTCAGACTTTACAGAGTTCATACTTCTGCTCTGAAGGACGGTAATAAGACTCTTCTCTCCTGGTGCACTGGTTAAGAGCTCAGCTGCTAACCAAAAGGTCAGCAGTTCAAATCCACCAGCTGCTCCTTGGAAACCCCATGGGGCAGTTCTACTCTGTCCTATAGGGTCACTGTGAGTCGGAATCGGCTCCACGGCAAGGGGTTTGTCTCTCAGGTTGATGTCTGTCACACTTACTGGGTTAGAAGAATGATGTCTGGGGAGTGTGAAACATTCTTACTACAGGATTTCTGCAAAGTCTGAAGGGGCAGGTAGGGTCTGAGAAACAATGGGGAATTCCCAAGTCTGAAAACTCACTGTTAATATTGTTGTTAGCTGCCCTGGAGTCAGCCCCCAACTCATGGTGACCCCATGCACAACTGAACAAAACACCACCATCCCCATGATCGGTCGTGAATGAGAACTTTGTGATCCATAGGGTTTTCATCAGTCCATTTTCAGAAGTAAACCACCAGGTCTTTCTTCCTAGTCTGTCTTAGCTGGAAGCACTGCTGAAACCTGTTCAACATCATAGCAACACACGTGGCTCCACTGCCCAAAGGGTGGAGACTGCATATGAGGTCCCTTGACTGGGAATTAAACCTGGGTCGCACACATGGAATCGAGAATTCTACAGCTGAACCACTGCCGCCCCCATGAGAAAACTCACTAATGAACTTGGAATCCTGGTGTCTCCGTCTGAAAAGGCCTTAGAGGTCTTTGAGAGCAGTCTTTAAACCAATTCTCTATCTGATGCAAGGTCCCCTCTTGATAAGTGGTCAGAGCACATCTGCTTGCATACCTTTAATGGTAGGGAACTCACTACCTCACGAAAGAGCCCCTTCTGATTGTTTTCATAATACCCAGTCAGGAATCAACGTCCACATAACTTTCAGTCATTGACCCCAGCTCTGTCCTCTGATGTCAGGCCAAATGAATCTAATCCTCCTTCACAGGAATGCCTTTTAAGTCTCTAAAATCAGCAATCTTGTCCCCACTAAGACTTTCTTTTCTTGCTCCTTCAGCCTTCCCTTAAGTGTTATGATTTCTAAATCCTTCCTATTTTAGCTACAGCAAGTGAAAACTGGAAATTAATGGGCTGGAGAGGTTCGAGGCCTACTGGAAAGAGCTATTCTTAATAAACACACAGGTTAAGTGACAAGAGGTTGTGAAGGAGGGGCTCAGGCATTTCCTTTGGCCATCAGAAAATGGATGAAGAGTCTTCAGACTCTTCGGGTCTCTGAGGTCAGGGGTCATATGCCCAGTATTTGAGCCCCTCAAATAGCACTTGGGACACCTGGAATAGTCTTCCGAAGGCTGGGTGGCAGCGTCTGATAAAGTATCAGTGAAGCAAATCTAATTGTCCTAAGAGCACACTTGTTCCTAGCAAGTTATACAGCCACCCCGGGGAGAACTTTGTTTACAGAGAGGAAGGGGGTGGGTGGGTGAGTTCAAGTGTATGGATTCTCTGATGTTCTAAGCTTCCTTGGAAACAACAGCAACCACCATAAATCCCAACTTCCCAACCCTCCTCCTTTTTTCCTATATTTTGTAAAGAATAGAAATTGAAAAAAGGCCCCAAAAACCACCCAACAATGCTCATGCCACCCAATAATGCTGTGAAGCTACGACCTACTCCCCTCGATGCACTTTAAGAGTGGGTATGGGCCTAGTGTTTTAATCATAAAACCAAAAAAGTGTATGCTGTGTGTAGCCTGCAAGCAAGTACCAGTAATCGAAATTTATTTTTAGTATCAACTGTATATGATAGTGGGAGTCCCTGCGTGGTGCAAATGGTTAACATGCTCAGCTGCTAAACAAAAGGTTGGAGATTTGGGTCTGCGCAGAGATGCTTCGGAAGAAAGTCCTGGTGATCTACTTGTGAAAAATTAGCCATTGAAAACCCTACGAAGCACAGTTCTACTCTGACTCATAGGCGTAACCATTAGTCAGCATCGACTCAACAGCCCCAGGTTTGGCTTTGGTTATATGATGGTAGATTATTTTGGTGTTTGCCTCACTGATTTTTTTGGAGGAATTTATGGGTTAGGGACTTGAAGCTTGGTTACAAATCAACTTTGTAGGTTCAAAGCCATATGAATATAACGATGCAAATGTTACTTTATCCTGATTTCTTCTGCCCAACAGAATGGCTCTTACTTGTTACTTAACTATGCTAATTGCGTCTTTGCTATGAGCTTTGACGACGATGATAAAATCATTCACGTTCATACAGTGCTCTGTCGTTCAGGGAGCCCTGGTGGCGCGCTGGTGAAGAGCTCGGCCGCTCACCAAAAGGTGAGCAGTTCGACTCCACCAGCTGATCCTTGGAAACTCTATGGGGCAGTTCTACTCTGTCCTATAGGGTCGCTATAAGTCTGAATCGACTGGACAGCAACTTTGTTTTTGTTTATTTGTTTGTTTTTCCTGTCATTCACTCACAGGGGTTTTCACACGCAGTCTTTATGATGCCTAGATGGTAGGGTGGATAGCATCATCTCATTTCACAGGTAAGGGAGCTGAGGCTGAGAAATTGCAGCTGAGAAGAGTTTGGTGTCATGGGTAGAGTTTCATGGTTCTGAATAGTAGAGCCCAAATAATCTGTAGTCGATTCTCCTTATACACAGTAACGTTCTATAAAAGGGAGTCCTGGTGGCACAATGGTTAAATGCTCAGCTGCTAACTGAAAGGTCAGTGGTTTGAGCCCACCAACAGCTCATCAGGAGAAACATGTGACAGTCCGCTTCCATAAAGATTAAAGCCTAGGAAGCCTTATGGGGCAGTTCTGCTCTGTCCCGTAGGGTCGCTATGAGTCGGAATCGATTTGACTGCATGCAACACGACATGTTCTATGAAGCCACCCCCAGCACTGAATTAGTGAGTGCTGAACCATTGCTCCTGGGGGAAATACAAGATGAGGTTCCTGCCAGCCTCCGGTCACAACATTTATGTGTGTTTCTGTTCAAAGACACCGTATTGAACATACATTGTAGATTCATTAATGTTGAACTCACAGCCAACAGCACTAAAACTCATGCCTGAACGAAGCTTATGTAACACACGTATTTTCTCTACAAGTCTCCTCACAGCCTTCTTGTGTTCAGGAACACGAGACAGCACTTCACCACTACACGTCGAGGCCATTTTAAACAGTGAAATTACCAACAAAAAGCACAAACATATGAAAAAAGTGGCACTAAACAGACGGTGAAGAGTATGAGACCTGAAATAAAAAGGCAGGGTGTCACCTTGTCCATCCTCTGTTGGAGACACGTGTGTTGGGGGACTCAAATTTTTCACTTCCCTGCAAATGAGCCCGAAAGCATTATGAGTATTGATTTTTGGATTATAAATAAATTTTGGCAAGTAGTGAAATACGCAAATCCAGAACGCGTGAGTGAGGAGGGTCAACCGCACCAGTCCTCCGTCTAGTGCTGTCCATTCCTCAGGGTATGAACTCACAAAAACGGAACTCTTAGAATTATATTCATGTCGGTACATTCCAATTCCAGACCAAATGGAAAATATTAATAACATTAATGAGACCTATCAGTTAAACAATTAAAAAGCAAATAACAGGGATCACAACAGAGGGTCCCAAACAGAGCTGGAGAAAAATGTAGGACAAAATTCTTACTCACAAAAAAAGACCAGATGGGAGACCCCAAGAGTATGTCCCCAGACACCCTTTTAGCTCAGTAATGAAGTCACTCCCAAGGTTCACCGTTTAGCCAAAGATTAGACAGCCCCATAAAATAAAACGAGACTAATGGGGCACAACAGCCCAGGGACAAGGACTAGAAGACAGGAGGGAACGGGAAAGCTGGTAATAGGAAACCCAAGGTTGAGAAGGGAGAGTGTTGACATGTCGTGGAGTTGTTAATCAATGTCGTGAAATAATATGCGTACTGTTTAATGAGAAAGTATTTGTCCTGTAAACCTTCATCTAAAGTACAGTAAAAAAAAAAAAAAAAAAAAGCAAATAAAACTTAACCATCTCCTGTTACGGACTGAATTGTGTCCCCGAAAAAATATGTGTTGTAA
This sequence comes from Dugong dugon, assembly GCA_030035585.1. Classification (NCBI taxonomy): domain Eukaryota; kingdom Metazoa; phylum Chordata; class Mammalia; order Sirenia; family Dugongidae; genus Dugong; species Dugong dugon. Next base: position 189,390,106 of record CM057465.1, read on the forward strand.
AGTCCAACCTCTCTGCCTGTGGTTATAATCCCATTTGGGAATGGGTTGTCTTTGTTATGTTAATGAGACAGGATTAGCTTAGGGTATGTCTTGAGTCAATCTCTTTTCAGATATAAAAGAGATTAAACAAGCAAGTAAAAGCAGCAGAGATCGGGGAAGAGAAATGCCAAGCCATATGAAGATCACCCAGGAGTAGAAGCTCAAAAGAGACAAGGACCTTTCTCCAGAGCATACAGAGAGAGTAAGCCTTCCCCGAGAGCCAGCACCCAGAATTCAGATTTCTAGCCCCCTAAACTGTGAGAAAATAAATTTCTGTTTGTTAAAGCCACCCGCTTGTGATATTCATTATAGTAGCACTGGATAACTAAGACAGAATTTGGTACTGAAAGAATTGAGTGCTGCTCTAACAGATACCTAAAATACAGAAGCAGTTTTGGAATTGGGTAATGGGTAGAGGCTGGAAGAATTTTAAGCTGCCTAAAAGTAAAAGTCTAGATGGCCTTGAAGAAACTGTTGGTAGAATTATGGAGTCAAAGGCAATTGTAGTGAGGGCTCAGAAGGAAGTGAAGACAGCTATAGAGAAAGTCTCTATCATCTTAGAGAATACATATGGTACCAGCAATAGAATGTTGCTAGAAATGTGGACATTAAATGTGTTTCTGGTGAAGTTTTAAAAGAAAATGATGAACATGTGGTTGGACAATGGAGGAAGCACAATGCTTTTTATGCAGGGCAAAGAACTTGTCTGAATTATGTTCAAATGTTTGGTGGATGGTAGAACTTGTATGTGATGAACTTGGATATCTCGCTGATGAGATTTCTAAGTGAGATCTTAAAGAGGCCATGTGGTTTTTCTTTGCCACTTATAGTAAAATGCAAGATGAAGGGGATGAGCTTAAAAATGAACTGTGCAAAATGAAAACAGAACTTAAAGATTTGGAAAATTCTGTTGTACAAACTTAGGACACGTGCCCTAGAATGTTCACCAAGGACATGGCTACACAATCTTTTGTTAAAGAAATTAAGCCTGTGACTGATGGATCTAACCAACTACTACATCAAAAAACCCATCAGCTTAGACTGAAGGGGACAGAAAGGAAAGAACACTGCCTGTCTCTTGGAATTCTACAGGCAGGAAACAGGCCAAAGGAGCTACATCGATTGTCCTCCAAGAAAAGAAAAAAACCATCCCCGGAGCAGCTCGGAGATCAGCAGAACTGTTGGAAGGAGCATGGGGAGCCGAGCCTTCTCAGTTTCAAAGGATGGGGCCACAGTATCCTGGATCTCAAAGGGTGGGGCCAGAGCCTCCTAGGTTTCAAAGACTCGGATCTTCCCCAACTCAGTTCTGAAGTGTGGGGCAGCCATTAAGGTGTGCCAGTGGGATAGGGTCACTGCCCAAAGCTGAAGGGGTGGAGCTGCCATGCCCAAGGAGCAGAAGAATGGGGCCTGCTGGGGCCGAGGGGGTACGGTAACCACTCAGATGGAGTAGGAGAGTGGGGCCACCCAAAGCTGAGGGAGCAGAGTTACCATATTAGAGGGCCTAGAAAGCAGAGCTGAAGCCCAGGGCTGAGGGGCCTTTATCCAGAATTCAGAGGGCATCACCAACATGCAGAGTGTGGAGGGTGGGGCCATTGGACCATTTGGTCTCAGAGAACAGGATTATTTTCAAGCCTTGAGAACTAATGTAAGTTGTTATGTTGGGTTTTGGACTTGCTTGGTGCCTGTTTTCCCTTCTTTCCTTCCAACTTCTCCCATTTGTAATGGAAATGTCTACCTTGTGTTTGTTCCACCATTATACTCTGGAAACAGCTAACTTGTAATCTGGATTTCACAGGTTCACAGATAAAGATGAATTTTGCCCCAGGATGGAATACACCTAAAGTCTCACCCATATTTGATTTAGATCATTCAGAAGATGAGATTTTAAACTTGGAGTTGATTTAAGACTTTTGGGATGATGTGATGGGGTGAATGTGTTTTGCATATGGCAAGGACATTAATTTTGGGGGGCCAAAGAGTGGAATGTTATGAATTGAACTGTGTCCCCCCAGATATGTGTTGTAAATCCTAACCTCTATGCCTGTGGTTATAATCTCATTTGGGAATGGGTTGTCTTTGTTATGTTAATGAGACAGAATTAGTGTCAGATGTGTCTTGAATCAGTCTCTTTTGAGATATAAAAGAGATTAAACAAGCAAGCGAGTGAGCAGAGACTGGGTAAAATAGATGCCAAGACACATGGAGATCTCCAGGGAAGCTGATGTTGAAGAGATAAGGACCTTCCTCTAGAGCATACAGAGAGAGAAAGCTTTCCCCTAGAGCCAGCACCCTGAATCCAGATTTCTAGCCTCCTAAACTGTGAGAAAATAAATTTCTGTATGTTAAAGCCACCCACTTGAGGTATTTCTCTTATAACAGCACTAGATAACTAAGACATTTCCTAAACAAAATAAGAAAAGTAGTCTATAATTCTTTGAAAATCTTATCAAGTGTCGGTTTTTAAAAGATTGTCATTTTCTGTGTAAGGGACTATTCTGGCATAGGGCAATTGCTCAATTACGCTTGATTGCCTAGATCTATAAGGTTTTCCTTCTTTCCTTATCTAAGCAGTCTTCAGGAGTCTATTGTAAGTAAAGCACACAAAATACTTTCACTAAAGAAAATGCTTGGTGGCCAAAGATTAATAACACAGAGATGAAAAACAGACCTTTCCCTGAGATTTGGAGACTGAGATGCCGATTTCACATATCTGGCTAACCTCAAACTGGTCTCTTAATTAAAGAGAAATATTTAATGAGACCTCATCCAATTCTTTGGAGGTTTAAGATAAGCCCTTGTTGACTGGATACCATAATCTATTTCTTTGGGGGTATCTGGAAATATTCTTTTAACTTTTATGTAAGATATGTGTTAGTCTTGGCTTCAAAAGAGCAATTTTTACCCAAGATCCTCAAAGAATTCTTCTGAGATTAATGCGTTTTGGATAAAGCATACTTTCCTTGCTTCCATTCACAGATATTTAAACTGAGTCCTGGAGGGAATGTTCCCTTTCCCGAGAAGGTATGAGACACTAGAGGATGAGTTGTTACTCAGCTCAGAGACTGTTGCCTCCTAATGGACATCCCTCCTTTTCATTTTGAAAGAGAAAGAATGTTAATAGCCACAGTGCTTCATGAATTCTAGATAGTAGTGCCATACATACCTCAGGGAGGTATCTGAGCAATTGCTGAGTCTAGTGCCTTCACCTGACCATCCACACACCCATCCATCCATCTAGCCACCCACCCACCCATCCATTCATCCACCACCCATCCTCTCGTCCATCCATCTAACCATATATCCATTATCCATCCAATGATCCAACCATCCACCCATTCATCCACCACCTGTTCGCCTGTCCTTCCTCACAACCATCCATCAGTTATCTATCCATCCATTCACCCACCACCTATTCACCTGTCCATCCATCCAACCATCCATCCATTATCCATCCAACTATCTATCCATCCATTCATTCATCCATCTGTCCACTCATCCATCTATTAGTCCATTCATCTATCAACTCATCCGTACAGCCATTGATTCATCCATCCTTTCATTCAGCACTGAATGATGGCTAAGCATATGCATTCTGAAGCCAGAATGGGTTGAATCCCAGCCCTGTCACTTCACAGCTGTGTGACCTTGAGAAACTTACTTAAAATCTCTGGCCCTCCAGTTTCCTCATCTGTAAATCATGGTGGCATGGACCTCATGGTATTATTGTGAAGATTAAGTGAGCTAATATCACAGAGTGCTTAGAACAGTGTCTGACACATAACTGTTGCTGTTGTTAGGTGCCATTGAGTCAATTCTGACTCATAGCGATCCTATAGGACAGAGTAGAACTGCCCCATAGGGATTCCGAGGAATGGCTGGTGGATTCAAGCTGCCAATCTTTTGGTTAGCAGCTGTAGCTCTTAACCACTGTGCCACCAGGGCTCCAACACATAACTAGCACCATTCAAATGATTGCTATTGTTATTATATTTATTTACTGATGAAACAACTCATTCCCAGAAAGGATAAGACCTCCACCCACAGGTACAGAGTAACTAAATCAGGAGGTAGAGAGTCTGCTTCTTCTGCTGTTTGTTTTCCTTTTGCAGAGAGCAGAAGAGGAGGGCCAGGGAAGAGGCATCATTAGAGGGAGGGACTGGGGGATAATTTTCAAAGGACTGAATTAGTTTGGTTTAATTAAGTAGAGAGCAGAGTTCTGGACTGTTTTGGTGGTTTTTTGTTTGTTTGTTCTGTTTTACTAGTTTTTGTTTTTCTTTAGTTTCTAATGATTTCCAAATCTCCAAAAGTAAGTTGAGAAAATTGCATTTAGTTATTTACCTATTTGATCAACTAGACCACAGGACCCCTGTGGGCAAAGATTATGTTTTATTCCTGTCTATCCCTGCATGCCAGTAACCCCAGCACCCTGGAATCCTTGGGGTGCCTCAGAAGCAGGAGTAGATTAGAATGTTTGGAAGGAAACAGTCCAGAGAGGCTGGTCACAGTCTGTTCTCAGGGAAGGGGAAATTCTTTGAGGAGATTTCATGGAGTGGGTTCAGGGGAGGCTGGTAAGTCAGGATCCATTTGAGGAGGAAAGAGCATTAGGCACCCACAGAAGAGAACTCAGCTTCTCTAGGGGCCCAGTAGCCAGGACATACAGCTCAGCCCTGAACAAAGGGCAGAATTAATGGTAGATTAGTAAGGCATGTATGTATCCTAAAGAAGAAGAATTCAAGGAAAGATGAAGCCAAAGGTGCTGGAAGAGTCCAAGGAACGTTTTACCCTGAGTCACCCTAACTTAGTATAAGTCCTAATGTTCGTTGAGTACCTAGAACGGACAGAACTCTAGTCTGTTTATATCATGGGGCCTTTACCATGAACTCCCTGGGTGTTGAAAATAGTTAACATTGTCAGTAGCTAATGAAAGGTTGGTGGTTTAAGTCCAGCCAGAGGTACCTTGAAAGAAAGGCCTGGTGGTCTTCTTCTAAAAGGTCACTGCCATTGAAAACTCTATGGAGCACAGTTCTACTCTGACACACACGGGTTGCCATGAGTTGGAATTGACTTGACAGCAATTAGTGATAACTGTATTTTCTCTTCACCCCCATTTTAACTTTTATTTTTGTCTTATATGGTGTGTATTTTCTGTAAGTTATTTTGAAAGCTTTTGAAACAAGATAGGAGTTTAACTAGAATGAAATTAAGCTGTCTGGGCCATGAGTTACCAGAGCCATTTGAATTGATAGAGGTGTGATGCTTGATCTTATTTACCTGTGGGAAGCATGGCACACTTCCCTCACATGCTAGTAAAAGAGCTGACGTGGCACTGTGCACTGGGCCCTCAGAGGACACAAACAAGGGTCAGGCTCTTTGGAAGGGCCTCTTGCAGCTCCTCTATATAGGCAACAGAAAGTTACTTAAAAAGAAGCAGCAAGAACACCACACGAGAGCCTTCTCTTGGGGGTTGTCATGGGTTGAATTGTGTGCCCCCCAAATATCTGTCAACTTGACTAGGACATGATTCCCAGTGTTGCATGATTGTCTGCCATTTTGTCATCTGATGTGATTTTCCTATGGGTTGTAAATCCTATCACTATGATGTTAATGAGATGGATTAGTGACAGTTGTATTGATGAGGTCTACAAGATTAGATAGTGTCTTAATCCAATCTCTTCTTGAGATAAAAGGAAAGGGAAGTGAGCAGAGAGTTAGGGGCCTCATGCCACCAAGAAAGCAGCACCAGGAGCAGAGCTCCTCCTTTGGACCTGAGGTTCCTTTGCAGAGAAGCTCCTAGACCAGGGGAAGATTGATGAGAAGGATTTTCCTCCAGAGCTGTCAGAAAGAGAAAGCCTTCCCCTGGAGGTGACGCCCTGAATTTGGACTTCTAGCTTACTAGACTGTGAGAAAATAAATTTCTCTTTGTTAAAGCCACCCGCTTGTGGTATTTCTGTTAGAGCAGCACTAGATGACTAATACAGTGGCTGAAGTGGAAACACATTTATTTGTTGGGGGGGGAGGGAGGTAATATTGTGAACTAACCAAAGCTTTAGCCTTCCACCTATCCCTGTAAACTACAGCAGAGAGGGAGAACCAGAAGGGAAGGTAGATGTAGATATTTGGGTCTCAGGCAAGGTAGAGCTCACCCCTCCCCTTTCTGGTATAAGCCTCAGGGAAGGAGCATAAAGGTTGTGAGGAATCAGTGAGCAGAGGGATTCTGGGTCTCATTTATCTTGGGTTCAGCTCTGGGGAAGTGACAAGATCCCCAAAACCAAAATGGCTGCTCAGGGTCCAGAGCCGTACTAGGTCTTAGTTGATCTTCAAGAGTTCCCAAAGCAGCATGTACCCAACCAGAGTATACAGTAGCTGAGAGAGAGCTGGGCCTGTGCAGTCCTTACGGTGGCCACGTCTTGTAGACTGAGGCCTGAGACCACAGAACATATCTGAGGACACTGGTATAGACCGATGATGATTCAGGACAGACTGCTGTGCCAAACCTTCCCCACCCTCAACACCAGGGATCCACAGATGTCAGTCTCCCCCTGCCCCCAAGGAAAGGAGGTGAACCTCAATTGCCAGAGATAAATTTTCCTCCAAATGGGGGCTCAAAATGTACTTAAAATTTTGTTTTAGAAAAATAATGTTACATTCTTTCACACCTGAGTTTGTGGACTGAGATGAGTGCTTTTTGGGGTATAGTGATGGTGACGATGACGATGGTGACGATGGAGCATTCACTGAGTGCTTATTATGTGCCTGCTTCTCTGCTAAGACAGACACCACTCGCTGGTCAGTTTGCTGTACTCTGGTGGCTTGTCTGTTGCTATGATGCTGGACACTATGGCATCGGTGTTTCAAATAGCAGCAGAGTCACTTGTGGTGGACAGGTTTCAGCAGAGCTTTTAGATGGACTAGGAAGAAAGGTCTGGGGATTTACTTCTGAAAATTAACCAATGAAAACCCTATGGATCACAACAGAATATTGTCCAATATAAAGCTGGAAGTGAGCCTTCTGGGTTGGAAGGCACTCAGAATGCACAACCACTGCAACAATGGACTCGAGCACACCACAGTCATGGAGATGGCGCAGGACCAGGGGACATTTTGTTCTGGTGCACGTGGGGTTGCCAGGAGTCGGAGCCAACCTGCTGGCAACTGACAACAACAGCATCTCTGCTAAAACTTTACAGGTATTAACTCATAAAAGCTTTACAACAAATACAAAAAAAAAAAAAAAACCCATTGCCATCAAGTCGATTCTGACTCACAGCAACCCTATAGGACGGAGTAGAACTGGCCCATAGGGTTTCCAAGGAGCGGCTAGTGGATTCCAACGGCTGACCCTTTGGTTGGCAGCCAAGCTCTTAACCACTGTGCCACAACAGATAGGTACATTCCTGTGATCTCCCATGATCCCCCGGCTCAGCAGCCATGCGATACACAGATGCCCTTGATGACACTTCCTCCAAACCCTCTAGGAAATCAGCCCCTTGGCCTTGTGGAGATTGGCCTATTGCTGGGCCCTGTTATCCATCCATCTAAATTATGGTGGCAGAGAATATAAAAATACAAAGACCAAAAAGTCTTTTTTCTCCCAGAAAAGCACTGAAATTCTTTGAGCCTTTTATTCCCCCCTGCTTTTCTGCCGATAACAATGAATGATGGCTCTGCTCCTGCTTTTATTGGCTTGACATTAGGGTTTGTAAGAATGTAAATGTTTCCCCAAGGAAAGATATATTTGGGGGATTAACTAGACTGTTTCTTTTATTTTTAAAATTTTAGTTATTAGAGGAAGAAAGAATCTGCTGAGCTTAGACTAAGTCATGATCTTGAACAGGAAATGGAGACCAGAGACCCCCATTCTTTTGGGTTTGGACCTCCTGGGAATGGGGTAGGTCAACTCTGGGGGCTCCCTTTTAGTTAATATGGCTTTAAACGGTTCTATTTTAAACCCGAGGCCTGTCATATTTAAACATGCTCATGTGTGGGTCAGGTGACAATCGGTAACACTGACTTTATTTAGCATTTTATCTCATTAACTGACAATTACCACTTTCTCTTTGTGCCAGTTTCTCAGCGTGAGGTGTATTTAGCAAACACCTATTGCCTTGTTCCTCAATGGCTGATTTTTTGGAAGTACATCACCAGGTCTTTCTTTCAAGGCGTCTCTGGCTGGAGTCGAACTGTCAATCTTTTGCTTTGCAGTTGAACATGTTAACCATTTGCACCACTCAGGGACTCCATTTTATCCCTAAATCCCCTGTAATCTGTCATTACCCACAGCCCACTATTGAAGCTGTCTTCTTAGACATCAGCAAAAAACTTTATTTTGGCCAAACTTAAAGAACTTCTCCAGTGTTGTTTTTGTTGATTGACATGAGGCGTTTGACACTATTAACTACCTCTCCCTCTCCTTCACACCTCCTTAACCCCTTGGTTTCTTGGACACCCTGTGACTATTTCTTCTCCTGGAAGGTGACCATCCTCTGGGGCATTCTCCAAGGCATGGCCTCTGTCTCCAGATTTAATTCTTCCATATTAACCTTGGATTACTCTCCTATCTTCTGCTGTCAACATTATTTATGTAATTCCCAGATCCACATATCCCACAACTGTCTCTCTCTAAACCCCCAGTCAGTATCTCCAATCACCTTCTGAACCACTTCATTTGTTAATTTGCTTTACCCTGGTACTGAAGCTCAGCCTCTCACCTGACAATCCCATCTTCCTACCTGCAAGTCCATTCCCTCTCTTCACTTCTCTCCCAATGATACTCTCAGGTCATCTTGGAATCACTCCACTGGAAAACTCCGGGTCATCTTCCACCCCTTTCCTTGGATTTTGTCGCAGTCATCTAGCGCTGCTGTAACAGAAATACCACAAGTGGACGGCTTTAACAAACAGAAGTCTATTCTCTCACAGTCCAGGAGGCTACAAGTCCAAATTCAGAGCGTCAGCTCCAGGGGAAGGCTTTCTGTCTCTGTTGGCTCCTGAGGAAGGTCCTCATTGTCATCAATATTCCCCTGGACTAGAAGTTTCTCCACAAAGGGACCCCGGGTCCAAAGGACACTCTCTGCTTCCGGCACTGCTTTCTTGGTGGTATAAGGTCTCCCATTCTCTGCTTGCTTCCCTTTCCTTTTATCTCTTGTAAGATAAAAGGTGGTACAGCCCACACCCCAGGGAAACTCCCTTTACATTGGATCAGGGATGTGATCTTAGTAAGGGTGTTAATACAATCCCACCCTAATCTTCTTTTAACATAAAAATTATGATTACAAGATGGAGGACAACCACACAATACTGGGAATTATGACCTAGACAAATTGATACACACATTTTTGGGGGACATAATTCAATCCATGACAGACTTTAAACTCCAAGAGGCAGGGACAGTGTCCATTTTCATCACCGCTGTGTTCCCAGAGCCTCGCGTGGTGCTTGGCACGTAGCAGGAACTCAATATATATTTGCTGAATTATTGAGTGACTTTTCTTTTTCATTACTTGTATTCCCTCAGCCACCAATATAAGTCATCCATCTGCCAGTCTGCACGTATGTATTTGGGGAGGCTGTGTAGGGTATGGGTTTAGAGTGTGAGTTCTTCAGCTGGACTGTCTGGGTTTGAATCTTGGCTCAGCGGCTACGACCTGAGTGACCTTGAGCGTGTTAGTCTCAGTTACCTAGTGCTGCTGTAACAGAAATACCATGCTTGAGTGGCTTTACAGAACAGAAACTTATTGTGTCACAGTTCAAGGGGCTAGAAGTCTGGATTCAGGGTGTGGCTCAGGGAGGTCCTTGTCTAGTTCAGCTTCTAGCAGCTGCCAGCAATCCTGGGCATTCCTGGGCTTGTAGAGGCATCTGTCTTGTTGTCTGCCTCTCTCCCCCCGTGGGTGTCCCTGTGTCTAGTCTTTTCTTTTTATAACTGTAATTTAGAATGGCTTATCTGGCTTGAAGGAAACCCTGGTGGCATAGCGGTTAAGAGTTCCACTGCTAACCAAAAGGTCGGCAGTTTGAATACACCAGGTGCTCCTTGGAAACCCTATCGAGCAGTTCTACTGTGTCCTGTGGGGTCGCTATGAGTCAGAATTGACTCGATGGCAATGGGTTTTGTTTTCTGTTTTTGTTTTGGGTTTTAAGTTTAGGATCCACCCCACTCTTACGGCCTCATTAGCATAACAAAAGAAAACCTCTATTTCCAAACCGGATCATACTTATGAGTACAGGAGTTAGGATTCCAAAACATATTTTAAGGGGACACAAGGCAATCTATGACAATGTTATTTAACCTCTCTGTACACACACACATGCATACACAAACACACGGACATCACTCACACATCTATACTTAATTCATCATCCTTGTACACCGACAAATTCCATAAGCCTTTTTTTGACTGTGTTCAGTTATACCTGTCTCTCCCCATATGAATGTCGAAAGCAGCCCTACTCATTCTGGCAGTTTCTTTGTCTGTATAATGAGGGAAATAATAATACCTAGCTGGGTGTGTTCTTCTGATGATTAAATTAGATAATCTGTATAAAATGGACATAGTAAGTGGTCAATAACTATTACATGTTATTATTGTTATTATTACTGTTTTTATTAAGGCAGAGAAAGAGGCATGAGCTGGGCTTGGGTAACATTTGGAAGTGAGGAGAATGTTGTGTCAAGGTAACAGGGTAAGGGATAGCAGGATGCCAAGGTCAAGGCACATTTAGGGCAGAGGGTGAATAACTGATGGGTATGTGTCATGGATTGAATTGTGTCCCCCCAAAATATCTGTCAGCTTGGCTGGGTCATAATTCCCAGTATTATATGATTGTGTACTATTTTGTAAATCTGATGTGATTTCCTTATGTGTTGTAAACTCTATCACTATGATGAGGTTATGCTGATGAGGTCTACAAGGTTGGATAGTGTCTTAAGCCAATCTCTTTTGAGATATAAAAGAGAGAAGTGAGCAGAGGTGCATGGGAACCTCATACCACCAAGAAAGCAGTGCCAGGAGCAGAGAGCATCCTTTGGACCTGAGGTTCCTGTGCTGAGAAGCTCCCAGACCAAGGGAAGACTGATGCATCACAAGGACCTTCCTCCAGAGCTGACAGAGAGAGAAAGCCTTCCCCTGGAGCTGATGCCTTGAATGTGGACTTGCAGCCTACTAGACTGTGAGAGAATAAATTTCTCTTTGTTAAAAGCCATCCACTTGTGGTATCTTTATTACAGTAGCACTAGATGACTAAGACAGTATGCCCTGGTGGCACAGTGGTTAAAGTGATCGACTGCTAACCAAAAGGTCGGCAGTTTGAAATCACCAGTGGCTCCCTGGGAGAAAGATGTAGCAGTATGCTTCCATAGAGATTTATAGCCTCAGAAACCTTATAGGGTCACTATGAGTTGGAAGCCACTCGATGGCCGTGGGTTTGGTTTTTTTTTGGTTTTGATGAAGAGTAGTAAGAGAAAAGACGTACTGAAACAGATCTGGTAGGGAAATGAGTTTCAAACTGCTCTTCAAGACCTCGGGGTTTTCTGGGAGGAGTCTCAGAGGGGTAAGGATCAGGACTGGTTGGGGTGAGTACAGAATTAGAAACTAACAGGTACAGGGGTGGGCTGAATAGCGTAGGTGGAATGCGCTAAGCTTGTGCATAGATTTGACCAGAGCACTCTCCTTTTAACTGTTTCACATCTTGGTTTTCTGGATGAGGTCTCCTTTGAAGAAAGGGTCCTGGTGCTTAAAAAAATAGAAGTGTGAAGATCTCTGGTGTGGGCCGTGAGAGCAAACCTGGGGGTTTGAGTTTTATATCGTGGGCAATGTGGAAGCAGTTCTGGGGGTGGTTCAATGGAAAAGTAACAGACATTTTGTTAAAACCATTTTTTCTTATAAATCATTTGGTGGTGGTGTGTGAATTCTCTGGAAAGCGGAATTAGCACATTCTCCAGGCAGAAAAAGCCGTTAAGGGCTGATTCTGCCTTAGAAAACACCTTCCATATGTACCCCTTCCTGTCTGTTCCCTCAGCCAGCAGTGAACACGGCCGTCATGGAGTTCTGCCTGAATCCTAGAGTGGCCTTCTGTCTCCTACCTTCAGACTCTGCCCTTCTATCCACGTTCAGCTCCCAAAACACCAATTTGTCATTTCCTTGCAGGTGCCAAAACCTCCAGTGGTTTTCCTAGGCTGTAGGATAAAACCAAACTCCTTTGCTGGGCATTCAAGGCCCCACAGTGTGACAAACTCTGCCTTTCTAATCCTATCTGCCACTAGTCCCCTAAGGAGCCCTGGTGAAGCAATGGTTAAGCACTTGGCTGCTAACCAAAAGGTCAGTGGTTTGAACCCACCCAGTAGCTCTGTGGTGGAAAAAACCTGGTGATCTAAGAAACCCAATGGAGGCAGTTCTACTCTGTCCTATAGGTTCGCTATGGGTTGGAATTGACTTGACGGCACATAACAACAACTAGTCACCTGTCTCCAGCCAGCTAAACATTCCTACAGACTCAACACTCCCAGACAGAGTGCATTTATTTTCTCCTGTGCATTTCATGCCATTGCTGGGTCCTGGGATGTAGCCCTCAACACGCACACACGCCACATACACGCACACACACATACAAGCATCCATTCTTAGTTCACCATCCTTGTAGACTTACGCATTCCACAAGCCTTTCTTGACCATGTTCATTTATGCCTGTCTCTCCCCGTATAAATGTTGAAGCAGCCCTGCCACTTAAATATTCATTCCAGCAGCCATTAATATTTTTTTTTTGGTTAAAAGTGGAACCTAGAATACTGCTGGGCTCTTTAAACCAGTTGCTGTCCAGTCAACTCCAACTTACAGCAACGCCATATGCATCAGAGCAGAACTGCTCCGTAGGGTTTTCAGTGGTTGATTTTTTGGAAGTAGATCACCAGGCCTTTATTCCAAGGCGTCTTTGGGTAGACTCAAACCTCCAATCTTTTGGTTAGCAGCTGAGCATATTAACCATTTGCACCACCCAGGGACTCTGCTAGGCTCTTTACACATCACCAGTACAAAATAAACATAATCCAGTTGTACTGGGGCTTCTCAGATTCCTTTACCCGAAAGGAGCACTGTCTTAAGCCACCCTTCAATGCTGAGGCCACCTCCTGAGCCCTCCACACGCACTCCACAGCACCTGGTCTCCTCACCCGGCCTGTAGAGAACCTTTTGGGTCACAGGACAAGAAAGCTCAGGGATTTTGAGTGCCTGCTCATGTTTTAAGAAGCAGCCTGAGCCCAGCCAGCATTCCTTCTCAACAGGGATTTTATGAAATGTCTGCATAACAAATGTTAGCGGCATTGAGATTCACCACAACTGTGTACTAAAGGAACAAAGCCTTGCCCCTGACAGGCCTGAACAGGGAGCTCCATTACCCCTGGGGAATAACCGGCTGAGGAAGGGCGGAGTCCTTGGTGTTCTAATCTGCAAGGCCTGTGCGTTCCAATCAGGGACCATCAGGAGAACTCTGGACAGGTCTGTAAACACTGTTCCCGGTAACCACAGGCAAGAGTGACAAGAATAATTTCACAACTTGTGGCTGAGGCCGAGGAAAGCGTTTCCTGTTCCTCGCTTAGTCCCAGCCCCTACTCATCAGCACCCAAGCAGCACTACACACAGAGGTACGAAGCTTTTCACTGATGCTGCTTCATCTATAAAAAGCTCTCTTTGCCTTGAGAGTGTCAATGTTCTAGTGAGAGACAGACTAGTTACAAATCTGCTTTCAAGACACAGGAAGTACGGCAGAGGCAGCTTTGTTACCATGGACAAACAGTCCCCAAGGACCTTTGTTCAGAAGTCCTACCAGGCAGCAGGCCTGCCAGGTTCTGGTCCTCAACCAGAACTGGTTGCCTCTGAGTCAACTCAGACTCATGGCAACCTCGTGTGTGTCAGAGTAGAACTGTGCTCCATAGGGTTTTCAATGGTTGATTTCTCAGAAGTAGATGGCCAGGTCTTTCTTTTGGGTGGACTTGAACTGGCGACCTTTTGGTTAGTAGCCAAGCATGTCAACTTTTTGCACTACCCAGGGACTCCCTCGGGTCCTTGAGGAGCTCTAAATTTAGATGGGTTGATGGGAGCCGCCAAAAAATAAAATAAGATGAATAATATATATTTCCAGCAAGCTTAGGCTAAATGCCAGAGCATTTCACAGAGAGTGTTATAGGAGTTGGGAGGGAGCAGATCACTGTGGACTGGCCTAACAGTGAAGGGCCCAGGAGCAAGGATAAACAAGACTTGAACTTAAAGAATAAACAAACTAAGTCAAGAGAGGAGAGAAGGCTGGCTTCTAACCCAGACACTGGACCCAAGACTAAGGCAGTGACTCAACCTGCTTCTAGGCTTGCTATTCCTTATGTGAGCATATGGAGATAAAGGGAGCTTCCTTTCACTCGAAGCAGCTCTGGTGTGGGGTGTCAGGGTACAGATAAAGGGACCTGAGTGGCCCCCATCAGAGGATGGCAGAGAGGGAGCATAGTTCATACCTGTATCTTGGTCACATCCCATGCATTTGACTTCTGGTCACACTTAGCCCATGCTATAGGGTAACACAGAAATCAAGGGTGAGGCCAGATATTGTAAATAAGCTTTGGAGCCTTGAGTTAAGATGTGACTACTGTCATCTCCATAGTCCCTGGGTAGTGCAAAGAGTTAACATGCTTGGCTGCTAACTGAAAGATTAGGGGCTTGAGTCCACCCAGAGGCACCTCAGAAGAAAGGTCTGGGGATCTGTTGTTGTTGTTAGGTGCCGTTGAGTCAGTTCTAACTCATCATGACCCCATGTACAACAGAATGAAACACTGCCTGGTCCTGCGACATCCTCACAATTGTTGCTATGTTTGATCCCATTGTTGCAGCCACTGTGTCAATCCACTTAGTTGAGGCTCTTCCTCTTTTTTCGCTGACCCTCTACTTTACCAAGCATGAAGTCTTTCTCCAGGGACTGGTCCCTCCTGATAACATGTCCAAAGTATGCGAGACGAAGTCCTGCCATGCTTGCTTCTAAGGAGCATTCTGGTTGTACTTCTTCTGAGATAGATTTGTTTGTTCTTCTGGCAGTCCATGGTGTAGTCCATATTCTTCACCAACACCACAATTCAAAAGTGTCAGTTATTCTTCGGTCTTCCTTATTCATTGTCCAGCTTTTGCATGCATATAAGGCGATTGAAAACACCATGGCTTGGGTCAGGCACACCTTAATCTTCAAGGTGGCATCTTTGCTTTTCGACACTTTAAAGAGGTCTTTTGCAGCAGATTTGCCCAATTCAATGTGTCTTTTGATTTCTTGACTGCTGCTTCCATGGGCGTTGATTGTAGATCCAAGTAAAATGGAATCCTTGACAACATCAATCTTTTCTCCATTTATCATGATGTTGTTTATTGGTCCAAAATCAGCCGTTGAAAACTCTATGGAGCATAGCTCTACTCTGACACACATGGGGTCACTATGACTTGCAGCAGACTTGATGGCAACTGGTTGTGTTTATTTTACTGTCACTTTAGCTGTCCCGAGGTGAAAAAGAGTTTCAGAAGACAAAATGTGAAAAGCTACCTAGGCTAACGGAGACCAGCCCCCCCACCTTATTCACCTTCAGTACAGGAATTCTGTGTTTTTACAGGGCACTTATAGTCAGCTCTCAATTTTTCCACCACGTGGGAAAACAGAGGAGCCTGGAAAAACTCCATGCATAGGGAATTCTCAGTCCCAAATTTCAGTCATGCTTTCTATTTTCTTCCTCGTAAAATCTCTGCCCAGAGCCATCATGGAATGGTAAAATTTTGGGATTTCCACATTATCTTTCTGTCTTTAATTAGTGAGTTAGGTGGCCTTTAGCAAGCTAAATTGGCACCCCACTCCCTTTCCAGCTGTGGTTGGTAAAGTAGAGCATCAGTGAAAAAGAGGAAGACCCTCAACAAGATGGATTCACACAGTGGCTGCAACAATGAGTTCAAACATAGCGACGATTGTGAGCATGGTGCAGGACTGGGCAGAGATTTGTTCTGTTGTACAAAGGGTCGCTATGAGTCAGAACTGACTTGACTGCACCCAACGACAACAATTTCCAGTTGTATAATGGGATTTTGCCAGTCTAGGAGCTCAATGATCTTGCCCAGCATTGACATTTTATGAGCCTCTCCAGATAACTTTATTCCCTTCTGACTGTGCTTTTAAGTGAGAAGACTGTTGAACAAGTGACAGCATGATGCAGTGGTTACAGCGTTGCCTCTGGGCTGGACAGAGCTGGGTTCAAACCCAGGCTCGGCCACTTACGACCCTCTCTGAGCTAAGAGATGCCCTCTGATGGGGGGCAGTGGTGAGCATCCGATGAGCTAATGGGTGTAAAGTGCCTAACACACTGCCTGGCTCATAGCAACCACTCACAGCATGTTAGCATAAAGAAAACAAAAGTTCAAAAGTAAAAAGAGGGAAGAGAAAGAAGGTGGTCTAGATAGACCAAACCTCAATATGAGTCAGCCCTGAACTGAGTTAGTGTAAAGATTGTTGTCTCATGGGTCTCGGGGGGGGGGGGGGGGTGGGGGATAGGGACCCAGGTTCTAGCTCAGCAATGTCACCCTAGGAGAAAATCAGTGGAGTGTCAACTTTCTTAGCAAAATAGAATTGGTCATACAGCCGGCACAAACCAGACGTCAGCCTTTCCAGTGTGGACACAGCTGCAAGGAGCGACCAGCATGGGCTGGTGTGGGCGGTCCCCCCAGGCGCACAGTGGAGAGGACAGGGCTCTCCAAGATTCACTTAACACGAAACCTGTATTCTTAGCAAGGTGAGGGCGGCAGAGGGTGGGGGTGTGGCTCATTGCTTAGCTAATTAAGGAGCAGACAGAGGTGGATTGGTGTGGGCAAGATGTCCTAGATGAAATCTTTTTACCTTTCAGTAGGAAGAAGAATTTAACCATAAAAAGAGAAAGTTATCATATCCATCTCCCCTAAGCCACATTTTAAAAACATCTTACCCTAAATGTTCCCTCAAAGTACTGGATCTTAAGTCCCTTTCATGTTCCCCAATTTTAATTTAGGGTTTTTTTTTTTAATTTTTAAAAAAAATTTACTGAGAACATTTTTATTAGTATCATAAGTGCAGGGAATTTCCTCTCAACCTAGCAACGACTGAAAGCTGAAATGAGCAATTTCGCAAATAACGAGGCCAAGGCTGTCTGGCTCTGCGCTGGGCTCGCTGTAGATGTTAGATGGCGGGTCTGGAGTGCAGGAACATTGGCACGGCCGGGAAGACAGACGGGGTCCACAGATCTGCTCATTAGGTCAGAGACACCTCTGGTCCCGGGGGTTTCTCTTTAAAGCCTGCCTTTTTATTGGGGCTCCCTCCCATTTTATAGGGAGGCAACTCAGTGTATCTGTAAGTGGCTTGTCTGCCAGGTACTGTTGCTCCATATGCAGGCACACCTCCCTCCATGGTGAGGGTGTTTGCTCTTGGGCAATAGCACGTGTCTTTCTTATTCCGAAGGGGATGGAAAACAGCACAAATGAGTTACAGCCCTGAAACTGTTAGCTGGCTTTTCTTCTCCACATGCTTCCCAGCAGAAATATGGAGTACTCTGTTTTAGCTTAGAAGCGGGAAGTGTGGGAATGGGATCCCAGGGAACTTTTAAGGGAATTCAGTGAGTTCTGGCATTCCTGAGGGCAGGAAGCATTTCGCTTTGAAGTTTCAGGACACAAAGGGGGCTGATTCCCATGAAGCTAACTCTGGGGGAGTGTTTGAGCCACAGGGCAGGTGCCCCAAGCTGGTCAGAAACTGTTGTGCCTAGCTTGGGAAGTCCTGTCGCTGGGAATATTGCTCACTAATTACGTCCTTTACTGCCTCTTGCCTTCATGTGGTAGCTCCAAGATGAGTTGCACTGATGTCAAGCAAGAATAAAAAGTAAAAAATAATAATAAAGTTTGGGAGGAATGTACTCGTAGAGTAACAAACCTAGAGGACTCCTGGGTGGTGCAAATGCTTAATGTGCTCAGCTACTAATCAAAGGGTTGGAGGTTCAAGTCCACCCAGAGGTGCCTTGGAAGAAAGACTTGGTGATCTACTTCTGAAAAATCAGCCATTGAAAGCCCAATGGAGCACAGTTTTATTCTGACACATACGGGGTCACCATGAGGGGGGTGACTGGTTCAACAAACCTAGAAGGCTGGAAGACTCCTGTGGTTTCCTAGAGCTTCCCTGCAGATGAGATTGAGTAGGAAAAAGAGGGGCATGTTACCAGCTCCGCCCACTTGCTGGGTGGGCTCTGGGCATTGCCAGGCAGTGGGCACTGGGGCTTTCAGGTCTCCCATTGTGCTCATGGCTGTCCGGGGGCTGTCTCAGCAGTTCAGATCCAGACACTCCGGTGACAGCCCAATATACGCATTTCTCTGAGAGCTGGCCACAGGTGTTTGCATCATGCTACATCAAGTTCAGGACACACTTCTGGTCCAGCAAATTTCCATGGAATGTGTTCTAATTGGACAGGCACGTGCCCCTCACCCCCCACCACAGCTGGGTCCAGGATTTGTGGCCAGAAGTTTATTCAATTTGGGAATAAGGAGAAGAATTTAAAAAACCAGTTGCCGTTGAGCTAACTCTGACTCATGGTGACCCCATGTGTGTCAAAGTAGAACTGTGCCATGACAGATTTTTTCAGAAGTAGATCTCCACGCTTTTCTTCTATGGTGCCTCTGGATGGACTTAAATAGCCAACCTTTCAGTTAGAACCAAACATCTTCATTGTTTGCACCACTCAGGGACGCCAAGGAGAAGAATACTATATCACAAACGCAAAATCAGATACAGAGCCTTGGAAGGGGACTGAGCAGAGCTGAAGCTCTGAAGCTTAAGTTCTACCAGCTTCTCGGTAAACCATCTCTGCCCCTCTCATGGGTTATCAGGCGATGCAAGACTAACTTAACCACTGGGCTTGGCGTGCCAGCACACTTTGGGCAGGGGCAAACGGTGGCCCTAGTGGATTTTGATTCCTCCAACAAGTAAGGCTGCTCCTAGAATCTCTTTTGTTGTTGGTTGGTGTGGAGTCAATTTCTATTCATGGCAACCCTACTGTGCAGAGTAGGACAGTGTTCCAAAGTCTGTGACATTTTGGAAGCAGACCTCCAGGCCTGTCTTCCCATGTGCCTCTCCGTGGGTTTGAACCTCCGACCTTTGGACTAATAGTCAAGAGCTTAACCGTGTGTGCCACCCAGAAACTCCCAGAATCTCTTTTGCTGAGGAAAAAACAAAGAAGGCCTGTGTCCCAAGTCCTCCAACAATGTGCAATTCATGCTCCCCTGGGGACAGTGTTCTTGCAGCCTCACTACCCCCCACCCTCCCCACCGGCCCCAGGCCTAGCAGAGTGCCTGGAACACACGGTGCATAGTGAATGCGTATTGAAGTGAAGAAGTAAACAACCAGATAACCCAAGGTGGAATGAGATTCCCCAACTGTATTGAGAGGTGAAGGATAACTCCCTTCTGGTGCCTTAGGAGCCCAGTGTCTTCTTGCTCTGCCCGGAGGGGGTCATAAATCTCTCCTCATTGGTAAATGGAGAGTCCTCTCCTGAGGGCTCCCTGGGTTGCCAGCGGCTCTCAGATCTAGGGTCACTGGTAGATGGATTCTTTCTGTCTAGGTAAATTGGTGTTGGAAAGATATGTAGATTTAATCCTGTCTGCATTCACAAGTCCTAGCTACCGTCATCCTTGGCTCTTGGGTTGGGATTGGAAAAGAAGGCCTCTCCCTGCGGGTTTCGTCATTGTTGCGCATCTAGCAGGCACCTCCCCCTGGGAGAGGTAGAAAGAGGCCAACTCTGCCTTAGTCTGTGAGCTATGGACCAGGTGCTCCTCCCATCCCCTTAGCTCAGGCTCTGGGCAATACTGCTGGCACGAGAGCCTCATCAGGGTTCTGGGAACTTTCCTCCAACTCCTTTCATAAAGAATCTGGAGAGCTCGGATCTCCCCGTCTAGTGTTCTCCAAGGATGGGCTTAGAGGTCAGCTTAGAGCTGAGGAAGATTTAGAACACACACGGAAGCCAAAAGCCAAGTGCTGAAGGACACTGTCAGCTGCAGTCACACGGGTGTGTAATTGAGAAAAGACGTGGTGAGATTATATTTAGCAGGGAATTCGTTGGAGGGGGAGGTACCCAGAGCCAAGAGATGATTGACAGCTAAGGAAAGCAGCTGAGCATCCTAAGGAGAGGAAGAAACCAACTGAGTATTATAAGAGAGGGACTGATAATGGTGGGAACTATGTACTGAGGCTAGACAGAAGGTACTAGGCAATTAGGCAGAGTATGATAAAGGGTAGTACACTGAGATGGGGTGGGGAGGAAAGAGGAAATACCTCTTGCGGATTGGGCTGGTGCATTTGAACTGCAGAACTCCATAATCAGGCATTGACTGGGACTATGTATTGAAGTGATGGTAGAGGTGTTGTCTTAGTTATCTAGTGCTACTATAACAGAAATACCACAAGTGGATGGCTTTAACAAAGAGAAATTTATTCTCTCACAGTCTAGGAAGCTAAAAGTCAGAATTCAGGGCACCAGCTCCAGGGGAAAGCTTTCTCTCTGTCGGCTCTGGGGGAAGGTTCTTGTCATCAATCTTCCCCTGGTCTAGGAGCTTCTCAATGCAGGGACCCCAGGCCCGAAGGGCGAGCTCTGCTCCTGGCTCTTTCTTGGTGATAAGAGGTCCCCCTGTCTCTCTGCTTGCTTCTCTCTTTTATATCTCAAAGAGATTGACTCAAGATACAACCTAATCTTATAGATTGAGTCCTGCCTCATTAACATAACTGCCTCTAATCCTGCTTCATTAATATTATAGAGGTAGGATTTACAACACATAGAATAATCACATCAGATGACAAAAGGGTGGACGATCACACAGTACTGGGAATCATGGTCTAGCCAAGTTGACACACATTTTGGGGGGACACCATTCAATCCATGACAGGTATTATATAGTTTCCTAGGGCTGCTGTAACAAGCACACAAATTGGTACTGGCTTCAAATAACAGACATTTATTCTCTCACAGTTCTGGAGGCTGTAAGTCCAAATTCATGGTGTGGACAGGGGCCATGCTGTCTCTGAAGGTCCTTCTTTGTCTCTTCCAGTTTCTAGAAGCCCCAGGCACCTCTTGGTCTGTGGCGGCGTCACTGCAATCTCTGCCTCCGTCATCACACGACCATCTTCCTCCTGTGTCCTTCTGTCTTTTCTCCTCTTTTTATAAAGATACCAGTCATGCTGGATTAGGATTCACCCTGCTCTAGTATGAACTCATGTTTACTTAACTGATAACATCTTCAAAGACTCTATTTCCAAACAAGGTCACATTCACAAGTACTAGGAGTTAACCAAAACTGGTTGCCGTGGAGTTGATTCTGACTCATAGCGACCCCATAGGACAGAGTAGAATTGCTCTATAGATGGCAGACTGCCACATTTTTCTCCCAAGGAGCAGCTGGTGGGTTCAAACAGACATCTTTTGGTTAGCAGCTGGGCACTTTAACCACTGCACCACCAGGGCTCCTACTAGGAGTTAAGACTTCAGCACATCTTTTTGGGGGAACACAATTCAACCCATCACAGGTGTTGAATAGGATCCAAAGAAGAGAGCTCGATATACAATGAGAGAACCCCTGAAACAGGACTCCTCAGGGAAGGGAAGGCTCACCAGGGTCATCCCCAAGGGAGTAAGTGCTTTGACTTCCTTTCACCACAAGTGATGTGTTGTATGTTTTCTAGACCACACAGTCCATGTGAATTACACTTGAATAGACTGCTCAGGCCAGAGAGAAGGCTGAAGTAAGAACATTCTAAAAGTGCTCAATGTCCTGCCTGAGGAGTTGTGTCCATCAGCTCCCAGGTCAAGCTACAACCTTCTTTTTGACAACCCATGACACCCAAATCCTCTTCAATTAATCCCTACTGCCTTTGCCTTGCCAAAACCAAAAGCCAAAACCATTGCTGTCGAGTCAATTCTGACTCATAGCGACCCTACAGGGCAAAACTGAACTGCCCCATAGGACTTCCAAGGCTGTCATCTTTACAGAAGCAGACTGCCACATCTTTCTCCCTCAGAGCAGCTGGTGAGTTCAGACTGCCAACCTTGTGGTTAGCAGCCGACCAGTTAATCACTGCACCACCAGGGTTCCTTTTACCTTGCTTGTTAGGTGCTGTCAAGTCAGTTCTGACTCAGAGCGACCTTATGTACAATAGAACGAAACACTGCCCCATCCTGTGCCATCCTCAGAGTGATTACTATATTTGAGCCCATTGTTGTAGCCACTGTATCAATTCATCTCGTTGAGGGTCTTCCTCTTTTTTGCTGACCCTATACTTTACCAGGAAACCCTGGTGGCGTAGTGGTTAAGTGCTACGGCTGCTAACCAAAAGGTCGGCATGTTCGAATCTGCCAGGTGCTCCTTGGATACTCTATGGGGCAGTTCTACTCTGTCCTATACGGTCGCTATGAATCAGAATTGACTCAGTGGGAACAGGTTTCTTGTTTTGGTTTTATACTATACCAAGCATGATATCCTTCTCCGAGGACTGGTCCCTCCTGACAACATAAAATACGTAAGACAAAGTCTTGCCATCCTTGCTTCTAGGGAGCATTCTGGCTATATTTCCAAGATAGACTTGTTCGTTCTTCTGGCAGTCCATGGTATATTCAGTATTCTCTCCCAACACTACAATTCAAATGCTTCATTTTTTTCTTTGGTCTTCTTCACTCATTGTGCAGCTTTCACATGCATATGAGGCGACTGAAAATACCATTGGGTCGGGTACATCTTAGTCCTCAAGGTGACAATTTTGCTTTTGAACACTTTAAAAGAGATCTTTTGCAGCGGATCTGCACAATGCAATATGTTGTTTGATTTCTTGACTGCTGCTTCCATGGTCGTTGATTGTGGATCCAAGTAAAACGAAATCCCTGACAACTTCAATCTTCTCTCTGTTTATCATGATGTTGCTTATTGGACAAGTTGTGAGAATTTTTGTTTGCTTTATGTTGATGTATAAGTCATACTGAAGGCTGTGGTCTTTGATCTTCATCAATGTTTCAAGTCCTCTTCACTTTCAGCAAGGAAGGTTGTGTCATCTGCACATTGCAGGTTCTCAATGAGTCTCCTTCTGATCCTGATGCCCCCTTCTTTTTCATATAGTCCAGTTTCTAGGATTATTTGCTCAGCATACAGATTGAATAAGCATGGCCACAGGACACAACCCTGACGCATACCTTTCCTGACTTAAACCACGCAGTAACCCTTTGTCCTGTTCGAATGTCTGCCTCTTGGTCTATGTACAGGTTCTGCATAAGAACAATTAAGTGTTCTGGAATTCCCATTCTTTGCAATGGTATCCATAATTTGTCATGAACCACATGGTCAAATTCTTTTGCATAGTCAGTAAAACACAGGTAAACATCTTTCTGGTATTCTCTGTTTTCAGTCAAGATTCCCTTGCCTTTCAGAACCCCTTTTTCAGTACAAAATATCTTAAGAGGCCACCTAGTATTATGTACGTATATTCTCAGCAATTTTTCTTCTCATATCAGGTTCACCTGCTCAAATTCCCCATCCTCTAACTGCATGATCTGCTTGGCTAGGTGTGATGGTTAAGGTTGTGTACCAACTTGGCTGGGCCATGATTCTCAGTGGTTTGGCAATTATGTAATGATGAAGTTCGGAAGTTATATAATACTGTAAGTTGGCAGTTATGTAATGATATAGTCATCTTCCTTGATGTCATCTGATGTGATCAGTCCATCAGTTGCAAGAGGAGTTTCCTCAGGGGTGTGTCCTGCATCAAATATATGTATGTGTGTGTACACATACACACACACACACACATACACACACATTCTGGCAAAGCTGCTTTACTTGCTCTGGAAGCTGCATCTGGGTCATCATCATCTGACCTCTGGTTCTTGGGACTTGAGCCAGTGGCCTGCTGTATTGCCTCTACAGCCTGTGAGCCAGCAGCCTGCTATCTTACCTGCCCATCTTGGATATGGTCAATCTTTGCAGCTATGTGAGTCAAAAGAAGCCTCCAGCCTGACATCAGTCCCATGGACTTGGGACTTGCCAGCCTCTACAACCATGTGAGCCATATCCTTGAGATAAATCTCTCTCTCAATTTCTCTCTCTCTGTCTCTATGTATATGTTTCACTGTTTTGCTTCTCTAGAGAACTCAGCCTAAGACATTTGGTACCAAGAGTAATGACTCTGCCCCCAGCAGTAACAAGGGCGCTGCTAATCCATTGTGTGAAGAGGCAATATTATCACCAGCAATAGATCAAGTACTGGTGGGAAGTGATGCACTGAGTGATCACGTTTGACATTTTTCTTCAATTTTGTCGGAATGAGAAGTATAGGGTAGCTGGTTGGTTGGTCCCACTATTGCTAGACAAAGTGGTGAAAAAAAGAGATGATCTCAGGGCTTCAGAGTCACAGCTTAAGTGCAGCATAAAAGACCTGACGGTTGCCACTTACGCCCTGAAATGAAACCTTATTTCTTGTAGTAACAGAGCTGATATTGTCAAAAAAACAAACCCAGAGTCTTATCGTAAGAGTGGCAGAATTAAAACGCCAACTAAACTCCCAACCTGGAATGGTGTCTGAAGTTTATGTGAGGGCATTTATTGGGAAGAAATGGGACCCTGAAACTTACGATGCGGACATATGGGCAGATAATCAGGAAGCTGGGGGACACTGAACCCCTAATTTCATCGAATCGCTCCTGCCAACAGACCCAGCCCTCTTACTTCCATCTGAAGAGATTACTCCATCTTTGCCTGCTAAGCCACCCTCCCCTGTAAAACTATTAGCCCCTCTACCCCTTCTGATGAGATTAACCTAGCTGTGTCTAAAGAACCTTTGTCTGAGATATCACCTGGAGTGGCATCTGAGTCATCACCTGGGATGGCTTCTGAATCTTTGCTTGGAAAATCGCCTGGAGGAGATGTCTTTCAAGACATTGACGAATGTTCCCAGGGCCCACCCTCACCACCCATTTTTGCTTCTAGACCTACAACTAGACTTAAGTCCCAGCAAGCCCCAAAGATGAAGTATAAAGTGTGACCCAGGAGGAAGTACACTACACTCCAAAAGAACTGCTTGACTTTTTTAATATGCACAAACAGAAACCTGAGGAATATGTGTGGGAATGGCTAGTAAGGGTGTGGGATAATGGTGCAAGGAACATAAAGATGGATCAGTGTGTTTATTGATATGGGCCCACTGAGCACAGATTCTTCATTCAATGTTTCAGCTTGAGAGGTTACAGAAGGATCTAATAGTTCATGTGGTTGGTTCACTGAAGCATGGACTAAACAGTGGCCTACACTAAATCAAACTGAAGTATGAGAACTGCCTTGGTATACTGTGGAAGAAGGAATCCAAGGCTTAGGGAAACTGGCGTGTTAGAGTGGATTTATCACATTAGACACACAGACCCACACATGGAGTGCCCAGAGGTCACACCTTTTAAAAAAACAGTGAGAAACAAATTTGTGGAGGGAGCCCCAGCATCCTTGAAGACTGCTGTGATTGCTGTTTTATGTAAGTCAGATTTGACAGTGGGAACTGCCCCAACTGAATTAACACACCTAACTACAATGGGGATGATGGGACCCCAGGGTGGTAGGGTCCAAGTGGCAGTACATGAGGTTGCTACGAGTTGGAACTGACACAATGGCACCTAGCAACAAAAACAACAACCGATACATTATATATGATGTTTCCCAGTGGGTCCCTGTGCAATAACAAATCTTTATTTGCTCATCATATAAAAAGAGGAATGATAGAAATAATTAGGTTTGTTTATATGCTGCGTGTTATTAAACAGACTTAATGGGAAGATTTTTAAATCCAAGAAGCTTGGTCTTCCGAGGCTAATTTTGTACCGGTAATATTTTATTAATAAAAATATATTTCAGAGATTTTACATTTGATAGGAAGTCCCTGAAGATTTGTCAGTACCGTTGCTGTCTGTGATATATTCCTACCTTAAAGAGAACCATCAACCAGATCCTTATGGAATAGTTCTGTATTTATACTCTAATAGAGATTTTACTTTCCTCCAATCTGGTATTGTTAGTAGCTGTATTAAGTCAACCACAACCATTCAGAGTTGTTCTCAATAGGTAGTTTCTGCTTTCCCCACCTGTTTGCCTATTGTTAGCTGGCATCAAATTGGCTTCAACTCATGGCAACCTTATGTATAACAGAATGAAACATTGCCCCGTCCTGTGCTGTCTTCATGATGGTGCTATGTTTGAGCCCATTGTTTCGGCTATTGTGTAGTGCCTTATAACTTAAGAGTCTCATCTTCCAGCACTGTACCAGACAATATTCTGTTGTGATACATAAGGTTTTCATTTGATAATTTTAAGAAGTAGATGCCCACGTCTTTATTCCTTGTCCGTCTTAGTGTGGAAGCTCCGCTGAAACCTGTCCCCCATGGGTCAGTCCACTGGTATTTGAAATACTGGTGACATAGCTTCCAGCATCACTGCAACACGCAAGCAAGCCACCACAGAACGACAACCTGGCAGAAAGGTGGTGGCATGTTTACCCTGAGTTTCTATAATATACAAGTTAGCATTTGGGTCTTGTCTTAGGCTGGGTTCTTTAGAGAAACAAAGGCAGTGAAGCCAGAGAAATAAAGACAGAGAGTGAGATTTATCTCACGGAAATGTCTCATGCAGTTGTAGAGGCTAGCAAGTCCCAAGTCCATGGGTCAGACATCAGGCTGGAGGCTTTTCCTGACTCACGTAGCTGCAGGGGCTGGCAAATCCAAGATCAGCAGCTCAGACGGCAGGCTGCTGGCTCACAGGCTGCAGAGGATGACAAATCCCAAGAAATGGAGGTCAGATGTTGATGAGCCGGATGCAGGATCCACAGCAAGTGAGTAAGTTTTGCCAGAACATTCATATATATACATTGGGTGCAAGCCACGGCCTGAGGAACCTCCCCTTATAACTGATTGGCTGATGACATCAGGTCACATCATAGATGATGATTGCATCATTATGCGACTGCCAAATTACATCATCACATAACTACCAAACTACATCATTACGTAACTGCCAGACTGCTGAGAATCATGGCCCAACCAAGTTGACACACAACTTTAACCATCACAGTCCACCCCTTGTCAACTTGGCACCTGTACACATCTTCTTAAGCCATACATAATCTCTAAATAAAGACAATTACAAAGTCATACTTGTGCCTAGCATGATACAACTAACATGCATTATACTGAAAATGAACTAGCCTTGTTTACATCTTAGATTTTATAAGGCAGGGAAGAAAGTAAAAATAAATGCTGTACACACACACGTATAATAAAACAAGGAAGAAATACTCATAACAAAAATATTCCATGTTTCTGCAAGCCGTCACATGGTTGTAACTGGTGTTTACAATTATCTTCTTCTACCATCCATTCTGTATTCCCTTTACCCTCAGCAAGCACCTCAACTGGTTGTGGTTCTTTGCCTGGTGGGGTGACCCAAATCTTCATTACTGAAGGGTCTGGGTCATTAGTGGTCACATCTGAATTGGATGTCTGTAGTTTTCCATTCATTTTAATCACAGGGTATGGCAGTACTAAGAGACACCCTAAGGGAGCTCCTGTATTCCAGACATACTCTTCTTTGCCTCCATTATGTAATATCAGTCTGATTTCCCTTTGTAGTCTGGGTCAATCACACCAGCCTTCTTTGGTAACTCCCTTCTTTTTCTGTTGATCCAGAGGCATGAGAAGCCCAAAGTGGCTGGGTGGTTTTCTTAACTTCCAGTTCAATGGAATCTGTGTTGTGTCTCCAGGTGGAAGCATTCCTCCCTTTGGAACTAAGACCTCTAGACCTGCAGAGAATAGGGTTGCAGGAATAGAAGGCAAAAATTTTTCAAATGGGTCACTAGGGGTAATAGTAGGTAGTGCCACTCCAATTTCAACTCCATTATTCCTGGAACCATGAATCCTGGCTATGGGAGAAATAGCACCATATATTGAATGCTGGTTTAGAGCATGTGCAGCCTTGTGGAGAACACTGCCCCAACCCTGCAAGGTATTTCCACGTAGTTGGCACCATAATTGTGTGTTTAGAAGGCCATTCCATTGATATCAAGCCAGCTGCTTCAGGATGAGGGGGAACATGGTAGGACCAGTGAATTCCATGAGCATGGACACACTGCCATACTTCACTTGCTCTGAAGTGAGTCCCTTGATCCAAGATAATGCTGTGTGGGATACCATGACAGTGGATAAGGCATTCTATGAGTTCATGGATGGTAGTTTTGGCAGCAGCATAGCATGCACGGAAGACAATCTGTATCCAGAGTAAGTATCTATCCCAATAAGAATCAAATGCTGCCCTTTCCGTGTTGAAAGTGGTTCAATGTTATCAATCTGCCAACAAGTTGCTGGCTGATCACCTCGAACATATCGGGGACTCAGTCTCTGCTGCTGGCAGATTGGCATTCAGCAATGGCTGTAGCCAAGTAGGCCTTGGTGAGTTGAAGTTCATGTTGCTGAGCTCATGCATAACCTCCATCCCTGCCACCATGGCCACCTAGTTCACGAGCCCACTGGGCAATGATGGGAGTGGCTGGAGAAAGAGGATGACTGATTTTCATAGAATGCATTATCTTATCTACTTGATTGTTAAAATCCTCCTCTGATGAGATGACCCTTTGGTGAGCATCCACATGAGACACAAACATCTTCAATCCTTTGATCCATTCAGAAAGGTCTATCCACATACCTCTTCCCCATAAATCCTTGTCTCCAATTGTCCAATCATGTTCCTTCCAAGTCCCTGACCATCCACAGGCCACAGTCAAAAAATCAGTATATAATCTCACATTTGGTTTTTTCTCCTTCCAAGCAAAGTGAACCACCAGGTGCAGTGCTTAAAGTATTGCCGATTGGAAAGATTTCCCTTCACCGTTGTCCTTCAGGGAGGTCCCAGAACGGTGCTGCAGTGCTGCTGCTGTCCACTTTCAAGTGGTGCCTGCATAATCGTGGAGAACCATCTGTAAACCAGGCACGAGTTTAGTCTTCCTCAATAAACTGATCATACATAACTCCACACGAGGCCATACATGCAGGCTGGGAGGGAGAACATAATGTGAAAGGAGTAGAGACCATGGGCATTTGGGCCACTTCCTCATGCAATTTACTTGTGCCTTAAGGTCCTGCTCAGGCCCAATCTCATATATACCACTTCCATTTAATGATAGAGTGCTGTTGTGCACGTCCAACTTTATGACTCTGTGGGTCAGACAACACCTAGTTCATCATGGGCAGCTCAGGCTGAATGGTCACTTGGCTGCCTGTGGTTAAATGGTCAGTCCCTACTAAGGCCCAGTAACAAGCCAAGGGCTGTGTCTCAAAAGGAGAGTAGCTATCTGCAGAGGATGACAGGGCTTTGATCCAATATCCTAGGGGTCTGCACTGTGATTCACCAATTGGAGCCTGCCAAAGACTCCAAACAGCATCTCTATCTGCCACTGACACATCAAGTATCATTGAATCATCTGGATCATATGGCCCAAGTGGCAGAGCAGCTTGCATGGAAACCCAAACCTGTTGCAGAGCCTTCTCTTGTTTTGGGCCCCACTCAAAACTAGCAGCTTTTTCAGTCACTTAATAAATAGGCTGGAGTAGCACACCCAAATGACAGATATGTTGTCTTCAAAATCCAAAGAGACCCACTAGGCATAGTACCCGTTTTAGTTGTACGAGGGGCCAGATGCAATAACTTATCATTCATTTTAGAAGGATTATCTTGACATGCCCACACCACTGGACCCCTAGAAATTTCACTGAGGTGGGAGGTACCTGAATTTTTGTCAGGTTAATTTCCCACCCTGTAGCATGCAAATGTCTTACCAACAAGTCTAGAGTCATTGGTACTTCTTCCTTACTAGGTCTGATCGGCATGTCATCAATGTAATGAACCAGTGTGATGTCTTGTGGAAGGGAAAATCAGTCAAGGTCCCTGTGGATAAATTATGACATAGTGCTGGAGAGTTGATATATCCCTGAAGTAGGAAAGTGAAGGTTTATTCCTGGCCTTGCCAGCTGAAGGCAAACTGCTTCTGGTGATCCTTTGAATCCAGAATTGAGAAAAAAGCATTGGCCAGATCAATAGCTGCATACCAGGTATCAGGGGATATGTGAATTTGCTCAAGAAATGAAACTGCATCTGGAACAGTTGCAATTTGAGTCACCACCTGATTAAGTTTATAATAATCCCCTGTCATTCTCCAAGATCTACCTGTTTTTCTGCACAGGTCAAATAGGCGAGTTGAATGAGGATATGGTAGGAATTACTACCCTTTCATCCTTCAAGACCTTGATGGTGGCACTAATCTCTGCAATCCCTCCAATAATGAGGTATTGCTTTTGGTTTACTATTATCATAGGTAGGGGTGATTATAATGGCTTCTGCTTGGCTTTTCCTACCATAACAGCCTTTCCTCTACATGTCAAGGATCCAGTGTGGGGTTCTGCCTGTTGCTGAGTGTATCTATTACAATTATGCATTCTGGAGCTGGGGAAGTCCCCAAAACCACTGGACTCACTGTGAGACAAAACTGAACTAAGACTCCATTAATAACCTCACCTCCATATAGCTGCACTCTGACTGGTGGGCCACAGTGATGTTTTGGGTCTCCTGGAATTAGTGTCAGTTCAGATCCAGTATCGAGTAATCCCACAAAATTCTGATTATTTCCATTTCCTCAATGAACAGTCACTCTTGTAAAAGGTCATAAATCCCTTTGGATAATGCTGGGATAAAAATTAAAAGTATAAATTTTTGGCCATGTTGTGTGGTTCTTCCTCAATGGAACCTGGCCTCCCCTTCATTCCAGTGGTTGTGGGTCTGTAAACTTGCTCAAGTCTAGGAATTCTTTGAGGGACCATCACTCTGTATTCTGTTAATTTGAGTTAGACTGCCATACACTTGGCCTAGAATTCTTCCACTTGTACAGATCCAGTAAATATTTAGTAGATTTCCCACCTATTTCACTCCTAGGGATACCATAACTAAGTGGCCAATGCCATTTAAGTCCACACAAGTCAGACTATTCTGATTACTGCTTTGACTCCGATGTCTGTTATGGTAACCATGCCCATCTTGCCTTTGTTGATTAAGTGCCACCACTTGGCCCCTGCCACCACAGGGTCCTATAAACCCCATTGTAGTTAGGTGTCCTATTTCCGTTAGGGCATTTCCCACTGTCAAATCTGACTTACATAAAATAGCAATCACAGCAGTCTTCAAGGATACTGGGACTCCCTTCACAAATTTGTTCTTCACCATTGCGGTAAAAGGTTCATCCTCCTGGCACTCCATGTGTGGGTCTGTGGGTCTAACCTTATAAATTCACTCTGGCATGCCAATCCCCCTAAGCCTTTGAATACTTTCTTCTACAGTATACCAAGGCAGGTCTTGTACTTCAACTTTATTTAATGTAGGCCATCACATAATCCACGCTTGAGCAAACCAACCAAATAAACTATTAGATCCTTTTGTAACCTCTCAAGCGGAAACATTGGAAGAATAATCTGTGTTTCAGTGGGTCCATATCAATAAACGCAGACTGATCCATCTTTATGTCCCTTGCACCATTATCCCACACCCTTAATAGCCATTCCCACACATATTCCCCCGGTTTCTGTTTGTACATATCAGAAAAGTCAACCATTTTTTTTTTTATGGTAGTATACCTCCTTCTGGGTCACATGTTGTAGCTCACGTTTTGGGGCTCACTTGGAATTAAGTCTAGTCACAGGTCTAGAAACAAAAATGGGTGGTGGGGATGGGTCCTGTGAACATTTAGCAATGTCTTGTAGGGCATGTGCCTCAGGTGATGCCCCAGGCAATGCCACATGTGCCACCCCAGTCCATATCTCAGACAAAGACTCTTCAGGCACAGGTGAGTTAACTTTATCAGATACAGGTCTAGGGCTGGTTCTGTTAGCAGGAGTGATTCAATGGAATTCAGGGGCTCAATGTCCCTAGACTCATTATTATCTGC